>JAPQRQ010000017.1:10355638-10377087 GCA_037367365.1 Apogon talboti
ACACACACACACACACACACACACACACACACACATAACTATACGGTGTTACTGTGTGAATCAGTGGGCAGCCCCAGGAAAGGCCCGGGGCTAAAGAGAGACTGATGACAAAATCTGCATCTCATAATACAATGAAACACTCTCCAACTGTTCCCTCAGGGTACGAAGCTAAAAACACGCACGCAACTGGCAGATTTCACCACCTCTGGAAAAAAAAATACGACAACATCATGATCAGCATCGTCATCATCATCATCCCTCTCAGGAGTATGGACACAGCTTGGCCTTGAGGAGGAAAAGTATGGTAGCGCCTGGATATAGAAACAGCCAAAACACATTATCTGGAGAGGCAGTGCTCTACTTCTTAGAATTGTCAGAAGCAAATTTCATTCTGGTTGTTTCTTAACCACATGAAATAAGCACAGTATCTTTAAGGCAGTATGTACTATAGCCCACTTTGTATCTTACTCGTTTAAAGGTTCAGTGTGTGATATGATGACATTTACTGGTGAATTTGCAACAAATTCACAACAAACTGAAAATCTGCTTTACCTCACAGGCCTGTAGAACGGCTGCTATAATGTATTTTATTTTATTTTTTTTAATTCTGGGCTTTTTAGTTAAGGAGATAACAGTAATAATGTTTTTCTCATCAATAAAATATGCCAAATCCTATATACTTTGAAAAAGATGGATTGGAAAACAAATAGCAAAAGTGCTTTTAAGCCAATGTTTTCAACATACATACAGAATTATAGATATTTAATAGCTTTATATCTCTTACTTAAAAGAAATCTGAAAAATTCATAGGATTTTGACCCTTAAATTGCGTCTTTAAAACTATTTTTGTTTTAATTTTCTTTCTTAGTGACCCAAAGTTTATTCTAGAATCATGTTCCTTATAAACAAGTGTAACTCTGGTGTCTGGACATATAACCAGCAAAAAATAATAACATTATGGTTTCACGGGAAGATTTTGTACTTGTATTTGGCAGGAAAACTCAACTTACATACAGTTTATAATCAGACGTGAGAGTAATACTCATTTCACTGACGCAAAGGAAATTTTAAAATGATGGTGGTATTCTTTTTAAATACACCTACAGATGTTCCTGTATATTCCAAATACTATCGTCACTGCTGTACGTTGACCACTATTTGCCCTTGTGCCCTTTTGTGTGTGTCGGTGTGTGTTGACCATTCTACAGGTGGCCTGGCTGAGAAACAGAGAAAAAAGTCATTTCATGCTGTGTACAGTAGCTTCTGCTCAGATTGCTGCTCTCTAAGCTTTTCTCACCCAGGAGACCCCTGCTGGCTAACCTTTGGATGACTTTCAAGTCCCTTTGCACAGCATTGTTATTCCTGTCTTTCCCATCAGATGTCCTTTTCTTGCCACAATCACTTGCATGCTCTTCGATCTTAAGCAAAGAAAGGGAAAGCGAGTGCGTGAGCTCCTCAGAAGAACCACAAACCGGGGAGTACTGTCAAAAGAACAATTTGCACAACACAAAAGCTTTTGTTTCCGGCACTTTAAGTGGGAGACAGGTGGTCACTGTGGGAATAACTGGGCTTCTCCTTTGAAAAACTGTGGGGACAGAAGTGTCAAGTACAAGCAAGCCACAGGAACAAGAGGATTTGTGTTTAAGCAGCAAAAGTATTATGTAGGACATTATGTTCTATTCTATTCCTGACAATAGCAAATCTAAAACACGGCACATAAAATATTCCTTTTCTTTATTTTTTCATTAGTTGCAGGTATGGCACAAAAAATGGGTGATAAATCCAAAGAAATACAGTGAAAAAGAAGCCTGATCATATATAAATATAGAGCACAAAACAGAGAAGAGTGACAGGTCATCATTACAGGGTGTCGGCACAGAACAAGATAAATAACATCACTGAAACACAGCTTTCTCAACAACCTTGATATTACGGCATCAGATCTCATTATTTCCATGGGTCTTTTAAACAGCGGAGGGACCATTTTTGGACACACATCTTCATTTTCTCCTCCGTGTGCAGTGAGCTGCAGACGACTGGACGGGGGGAAAAATGGAGTGCGCGTGAGCATACGCGTTGCTCCCTGTGATTCTAATCAGAGGTGAATGAGAGTGAGTGTGAGAGGGGAAAAAAAAAAAAAAAAAAAGCATCAAGAAGAACTGAGATTCACTCTAACACCAGAGAAAGTAGGTACCAAGAGGTGGCAATTTCCCCACTGGTGAAGTTGTCACACTGAGCAGCTATGCCATCAAATAGCAACACACTCCTTCCTCTCTGACAGAGAAAAATGAGATCATGAAATGTGTCTACCTTTTCCAGTTATTATGTGAGACGGCAGTCAGGCTCCTGTCGGGGAGTCACTCACTGTACTGCCTCGCCACGGTGTGTGAGTGAAAGACACTCACAGCAATAAGACGGCAATTTTACTCTTCAACAGGGTGGTAATGCTTTAAGTTTTATGTGACAGACAATACATATGAGCACTTTTCTCACTTCCAATTCTGGTCGTGCCTACCCACAATGCCTTTCACCCCCTCTTGGCACCAATTCTTGTTGTTGAATCTATACCAAGAAAGCAGGGCGTGGGGAGTGATAATTAGGGCTACCAGCTTAAAGTATATAATTCTAGTGGAGCTGAATGAATGTTTGGGGAAAAAATAGTACAATGAATGGCACGATGTGACAAAGCCCTTCTTAGGTTGAACAGAAAATGAGAACATCTCCACTCAAACAGAAATACTAGGACTGTTCCTTTTAGAGACCCCAGAAGCAGAAATGTGGTAGAAATAACAAATTACTGACTTATTTAGCTCAAAATAGGAAAGGAGTTAGAATATAAAAACAGTTAATGTTCTTTCTAAACACTTTTGAAGTAAGATCGTAGTGTCTGAATTTAGCAGCGAGGCCTTTTTGTGAGACAGGAGGGCCATTTCTCACAAAAAAGATCTTTTCCACTTTCGATGTGTAATATTACCGGGTGTACATTTTCTATGAATTAAGGCAATACTTTCGTTTAAATTACATTTTCTTACAGAGCAACTGGTCATGGTTCTACTCACATGAATAGGTTTAATCAAATTTACCAAATAACCTGGGAAATTGTTCCAGCATATTGCATGTTGCAGCAATTATGTTCAATCTCCAAATACGGGGTCTGCACAAACTCTATTTTAATGCTATGGTACGTCCATTTTAATCGTATTAATGTAGGCGCTGGGTACATTCATACACAGCTGCAAACATAACTCATTCATGTTTTCAACCATGCACAAAAACAGAATTCAGTGTAACAAACCTGCAGTCTAATTAAACCACATATACAACCGATCTCACATAAAGTATAAAGTCACACGCGTCATTTTATCAGTTAAGAGGGTGAAACTGCAAAACAAAAGGAAAACTCTGCGTTTGCGTTGTGTGTGCAGCCTTCCACCCACTTACCAAATGGCTATTGCCTTTGTCCTGCTGTAAAAGATTGAATTGTTTGTTTTCAGCAGTGCGATGTAATGCAATGCAATACAACTGACCCAACAGCATATTTAAAACGTTCTCTTGTCAAGTTTACAAGGCCTAGTTTTTTTTGTTTTTGCCTGAATTGTATGGTGCATTTGAGGGTGTACTTCACCACAAGTGTCTAACTAAAGCCACCGCTGTAAGACACATTGTTAGGGCGCTTCTGGAAAAAAAAAAACAAAAACAAAACATCACACACATACTAAATACCTTGGGCCCAGACAACCGCCCTGCGCTGCTCCTGCTGAAGTTAAAACAAAATAGCTGGCGTAAGAAGACACAACCCGAGCTCCAAAACTACACCGACTTCAGAGTTTGACTGAGCTAAGTTTGTGGGAACTTCACATCTTCTCCAGGTACAGACGTCTCCCATGATCAAAATAAAGTCTGTAAACACTTAGAGTGAAAGCTGCCACACAACACTGTTTACATTTTCTAAAACTGTTAATCCCCCTGAATTGTACTTTGAAGTGGCTTAGAGCACTTCTATCAATAAACAGAGCAGAGCCGAGTGCGCAAGTCACTCACCAGCCTCCCATACATAAAGGGAGCAGCCTGACACAGGGGCTGTGAAATGCACAAAAATGGAAATGATAGATACGGAGAGAGCTGTAATACCATGGAAACAAACAATGAGTCTTTTTGCAGTGCAATTTCAGCTATGGGTTGGCTAGAAGTAGACATTTAGCATAAAAAGAAAAAAAAAACATCTGCAGTTATGTATGAATGTACCCAAGGTTTATACAAGATCAAAATAGAGGAAATTTTAGAATAAATTTAATGGCGTGGCGACTGAGCAGGAATATGAGAGATATTTCTGCGAATGATTCCTTAACCCATTGAGAACTGTGATGTAAACAATAACCTTGTCTATTATGCTGTTCAGTTCAATGACGTAAGAATTTCTTAATGAAAGGACATAGTGCTCAGGGTCACTGTAAAAGAAACAGTTCACAAAAAAGGCTCCGACAGAATAACAGCGATGGCGACACGGGGCACTTTGGCACTTTTCATTACCGGTTATATCCACAGGAGGATATGGAGAACAGATATTTAATAGTGTTGGAAATTGTGTCAAAGTCTGTGTCAAGAGTCAGATTTACTCCTCAATGCATCCCAAAAAAACCCAAAAAAACAAAACAAAAAAAAAAACTATGAAAGTCTGAAAGTTCTCATCATCAAAAGCACACACAAACATGTGTTTTAGTAAAATGTTACATCTAGTTACGAATGTAAAAAAAGAACTTTTTCCCCCCAGACCTCCATTTACATTCATTGTGATCTGGGCCTTATGGGAAAAAAAAAGCAGAAGTAGAAAAAAAAAAGAGGAAAAACAGAAATGGATAGCAGATAATACCTGTGAGCATGTTTCTATAATAACATCATACAGACTCTAATGATATTGTAAAGATGCCCTGAAATGCTCATCAGTCTGCTCTGTTTTGCTTTAGCATATTTATCTTCTTTACATGTATCAGTTTCTTGTATCACACCTATTGTACACAGCTTTATGCCCACACACACGACCCACTCGGACCAACCCAGGCGTCCAATGAAGAGGCTACATATGCTGAACAACCACAACACCCAGCTCAGCTCCGACCCAGACCGTTCAGGTAAAACACTTCCTCTAGCCCCCCCCCACCCCCCGGCTGGGTTCTGTTTCCATGTTCTGGTTGCGCTATAAATACAGTATGAATACAATAAGCAGAAAACCGGTCATCTGGTTGTTAAATGTCAGCTTTAACAGAGTGTTATTAATGAGCGTGAATTGGTGGGAGTAGGTCATGTATGTGTATCAGCACGTTTTATATGTTGAGAAATATAAAATGGATTTTATATGTTGAGACCTTAAAACTGTATGTTGTGCTTCCTGTACTCCAACATAAAACATTTATCATAAACCTTTGAATAGAGCTTCTTTAACATTTACAAGTTATACAGTTACCAAATTGGTTTACTTCTTATGCTTCCATCAGCTTTGATACTTCAGCAATGCAAGGGAGACAACAAGAAGAGAAAGGAAGTTAAGTCATCTTCAACAGAAAAAATAAGAAACAAGACACAAGTCCTCAAAACATTTTGTCATAACCAACAATGAACGGAATTTTTCATTTTCTTATTTTCTTCTTTTTTACAATACATTTTTTAAAAACCCCGCTGGTTAAGGTTATGGTCTCAGGTAGATCTTCCACAGTCAATCTTCACAGTTTATGTAAAAGCAGAGAAACATTCTCGCTAGAGTAATAAAATATCATGACTATTATTATCATTATTATCTTTTATTCTTGTATTGTTCCATAGAAATGGTGGAGGATTGGGGCGAGGCGTGTCGCCCTAAAGAAGAGCCTGCAGTCCCAAAGTTCAACTCTCCTCCCTGTACAATGTTTTATTCAGCAGTGTTTCTTTTGTTTTAAAAAATGCTCGCCCGCAGGGAAGGAGAATTATGGGAAAAGAGAGTTGGATATTCATTCGATGAAGTGTCTTTGTCCTCCCGTATCATCTTAAACCGTCTTTTTGGAAAAAAAAAAAAAAAAAAAAAAGGAAAAAAATATCCAGAGCCTCACTTTCACTGCTGTTTTTATCCCTTTTGTTTCCGATACCTGTGCTCGGGGTCTGCCAGCGCTGCCTGGTCGGCTGTCCCCACACTGAACTACGCATAGGCGCATGCACACACACTAACACACACTCACACAGACACACACACACATACACTCACATTCACACTCACACACACATAGAGGCAAGTGTCCCATCAGGAGATAAATCCAGGTGTAGTGTGACCCCATACTCCCTCTGAACAAGCATGCCTTCCCATCAGCACTTGTGGGGCAAAAGAAACGTGTAGAAAATAGCCCATCAGAGGAAACATGAACAGAGATGTGTTCGATGTTGATTAACACCCAGGCTCACGATTCGGTTTGTAATCTGAAGGCACTTTGTTTCATGGCAGAAAGTAAAGTGGCTTCTGTTCCACATGCGGAGCGCTGACTGGAAGTCAAGCCTCACTAATCGGTCCATGCACACCCGTCCTGCTCTCTGCCTGCTCCTCCTCCTCATCCTCCCTCTGTTTTTCACCACATCCCTCCCTTTTACCTCGTCTAACTCCCTCTCCCTCTCCTATCAGCTCGTTGCCCTAAGGTTGAACTTCTGTCTACTGTCTACACGTCCACGGATTCTTCCCTGCACGTCTGCATTTATTGTTCTGCCACCATACCGTCGATTGGCCACTTGGACTCGTGAGCACAGTGTTAAAAAAGATACATAGGCAGCTACAGGGGGAGTAAGCAGACAGAACTAAATGTTGCCCAAGTCCTTGTTTTTCTACAGTACAGCACCGAGCAGATAAAGAAATGCCAAGGTGTGACGTGAGGCTGGGCTAGAGTGAAAAACAAGTGTCGGTGATTGGCATCTGGTGTGACAAAATGAAGATAAAGATACACAGAGAAAGGTCTGATTCCATGTATTTGTAAGCAGGGAAATGTTATTTCCTCTTCAAAAAGTCAGCAGTGTCTATATTCGTCCGCTTTCCAAAGATATTTTCGTAACTTCATAAAATTGTTCTTGTGCTTTACAAACAGTCCTCCCTCGACGCTAGTGAACTCTTCTCACCAAAGTCCAGGCTTATTCATCTCCCACCTGTCTTTGTGCTCGTAAAGATGTCCCGAGTCCTGCACCGAGGAGTATTTTCTGTAAAAGAGGTCTTTTTAAAAAAAAAGTTAGCGCATCTTCTTTATTACTTTTTGTGTAACAATTTTTTAATCACTATTTTTTCTCTCTTTCCTTTATCTCCGTCTTTCTGTGGTCCATCAAGGGGCCACTGCTGCTTTCAGGATGCATGAATCTTTGGTGACTGGATGCCGAGGGTATAGCTCACAGACGGTGGGTCTGAATATTTGCCTCTGAAATGACAGAGAGAAGGGTCACCTTTGACCTTCCAGGAGGGTCATCACCAAGGTGACACATAGCAGCCATATATGGGAGGATGTGGACGGAGCCTTGTTTCTCGTTCCTAAAAACAGAAGAAGGTAAAAGAACCATTAAAACATTTCTACATACTCCAAAGAACAAAAACAGTACAGTGGTACCTTGACTTGACGAGTACCTCAACTTACGAGTTTTCCAAGTTACGAGCCATTGCTCGGTCGATTTTTTCTTTGAGTTGCGAGCCAAAATCTGAGTTACGAGCAAGTTTCAGATACACCGCCGCTAGTTGGCACAACATCCGCCCAGAGTCCCACGTCTCACTAGTTCACTTCATGCGGTTACCTCACCTTGGAAGCATTTCTGTTATGTTGTGCTTGTCTTTTTTATGCAGTTATTTTGCCAAATTTATTTTTCCTAACCATGGGTCCAACCTCTTTTCACCTCTTCCAGACACGCGGTAAAGCATTTCAGCACCTCCCCTCTGGACAGCGACAGCAGGAGGTAATACCTGTGATACTTAATATCACCATAATCTTCAAATTTAGAATTACATTTCAAAAGCTAATGAACTAAAGTAAAATAAATTTAAATGAAATACTTATTTAAATTATACATTATTAATTTCCCAAAGCCACAAGGACCTGCAGCAGAGGGATGAAAAAGCCACACGTGGCTGCGGAGCCTCCCGGTAGGACATATAAAAATGGGAACCCGTCGGTACTGCTGGTGAGCGGAGACATGGAGGATCCGGCTTTTTGGGGGCCGGAATGAATTAATGTCATTTCAATTAATTTCAACGGGGAAAACTGATTTGATATACGAGCAAATTGAGTTACGAGCTCAGTCACGGAACGAATTAAACAAGGTCCCACTGTATTTGGTTACACACATACAAAAACTGAAATGAGGTTACTTTTTATTTAGCAAAATACACAACACTGTTCAAAGCGGCGGAGAATATTTGTTCGCTAATGCACACTGCAAATGCAAGTATTTTTTCAAATTGGGCCATTCCTTTCAGAACAAGTGATGGTTTAGTGTTGGAGGGTGCAAAATGGAGCCTGGGATGGCAATTTCACAGATTCTATAAGAAAATCATCTAATAAACCCAGCCATTAATGTTTATTTACTACGTTGGTCACACCTTATCAGAAGGGGTCACAGAGGGGGCATGTACTTCAGTTTTTTGGAAGGACGGTTGTTTAAGTTTATAGTAATATCTTATTTCTCAGATATTGAAGTCCATTAGGAGCTGCACATACACTCACAGAAATGGAACTACATCTAGTAACAGGCACTTTTCTCGATCTACATAATGAAAATTTGACCACGTTGACTTGGACACCAGTAATTGGTAAATGACTAGTCCAAAGTCACATTGTTCATTGTGGAAAAATAATCAATAACTGGTGTTGGTCATCTGTGGACCATCAGTCAAGGTGTCAGCAGGAGTAAACATAAAAACGGACAGACAAATCAAATTAAGGGCTGGATTTCAGATTCGAAAACCCACGGAAAATGTCACTATTAATTATTTTGTGAGCAGGAAACACAACAGGTTAGAGAAGTAGAGCGGGCTGATGAGGAGACAGACTGCATGTCTTCAGGGTTTCAGGTGAGTTCTTAATTATGAATGATAGTTTATGAATAATGAACTTACTGGGAGGCATCACATTTAAAGTTTGGTTTAGGATGCTGAACAAATATAACTTCTCAAAGTCAATATTTGGTCTTGAGTTTATTGGGGGAAAAAAATTTGCATCAGAACAAGGTTTGTGTGGATATTCACTGCGTCCTTTTACTACACATAGAAACTAAGATGGTATAAGACTGTTTGAGGTGAGGGGGTGGATCAAACCTGTGCTGCCTTGCATTGACCATCCCTCACTCAGCAAATACTGTTTTGGTTCATACTGGTGCTGGTCATGCTGTTACTCATATTGTACTGTTTACTGTGGGTATGTGTACATCACATTAGGGAGGATGGAACAAGTGAAATTAATTGTTCAATCACTGAACTTATGCATTAGACTATTAAATTCTTCTGATTCCTTGACGTAGCACACTGTAAATTGCTGTGTACATGTTGGAAACAGGAGGAGGACATAAAGTAATGGGATCTCTACGATTCAACAAGATGAGAGACAGTGGGAGATTAAGGTTTCCAGATTCCTCCCTCTGTGTTTAAAACCAGAACCATCCTGTGTGAGCACATCTTAAAAGAGCTGCTCAGAACCTGTCTTCAGTCAGACCTCACAGCCGTCCAGCCCCGGTGCCATATTTCTAATTTTTTCCCTCTTACATCACATAAAGTCATGTAAGATTCATCATGTGAGATTGAATTGCATAATTCATTACATTACTCTGTCCTCAGCCTGGGCGACCACTCCTATACTTCTGAATGAATTAATGTTGTCGCATTGAATCATAATGAAAAATAACTTCAATAATAATATAGCAGTAATAAAAAGAGTACATCTTATAAACGGAGATCACCAACTGATTTGTGATCAAAAAAAAATCTTTAAAGTGAAGTCTGAGGGACCTCTATGTGGATGAAGCTTCTGGAAATAATGCACCTACAACTAAAAATAAAATGGATTCAATCAAAGGAGCAGCATTTGTCAGCCTACCAATATCACCTTGTCAATTGCAGGCCATTTTCTGTGTCCTGTTTTTCTGTTTTTACCTTTTGTTTGTTCCTGCAGTGCAATTACAGTGCTCCTCTCAGCCTGCACGGCTATCATTCATGTGATTACAACACTGTTGCTATGGCAACGCTTTTTTCCCCCCATGAGATGGTAGTTCAATGCTGGCAACTGTCTAAGACTAGCTCTGCTCTCGTTGGTCTCAGCCTTGTCAAGGGGCTTAGAATGAGACGACTCAGGTAAAGGGACAGTAGAGACGCAGAAGGGGCGGGGCGGGGTCACTCACTGGGCGGCGGACACTCCCCTTCCTCCAAGGTGACATCATCGATGGCGATGTCCCCCTCGATTCCTGGTCCCCGGATACCTTCGAGTACCACCTCGAGAGAGCAAAACAAGCTTGTCTTATTATCTGTTCATCCTCAGCAGAGAAGAAAAACAAGAATATTAGCACTGCTGTAAGATAACATATAGAAGTAAATACACAGTAATTTAGCTAAATTGTCTCTGATAAAAAACAGCAAGGTGGCAAGCGTTTATTTCTTCTTTTTAATGTCACAAAATGTAAGACTAAGGTTGCCTATGGAGTCTGTGCTGTTAGATGTAATGCTGGGAACAAAAAATACACAGAAGTGCAGAAGAAACTATAATTACTTTCCAAAACTGCAGCTGTAAAAATGATGGAGAATATTGCAGTTCTACATTTGCTACTCCAAAAGATTATGCTTCCTGATGGTAAAGTGCTAGTGATATTGCTTTCTCAATAGCAAACAATGTCTATAGATTCTGTCCACTTCTCTGCTTGTGAAGTGCTACATCAATATGCAGCCCCTAAGGAAACTAATACTTCACCACACAAACACAGACAGAGGAGAAAATAGAGGGCAACAAGGGGAACGCCGCTGTGTATTGGACTGATTACGTTTTTTTTTGGTTTCACCTGGAAGGATGTAGTTGGATGGATGCTGACTTTGGCCTGCTTCCAGAGGTAACCCTGGTTACCAGTTTGTGACCACACGGGACCCTCGGATGTCGTCTGACCCTTCTGCTTCAGGAAGGCGTTTAGAGTCCCTGCAGGAAAGGAGACGGTAACACAAAGCAGATACAACACTGGGCTGTGGAGCAATACCCAGAGGGACACGAGTAAACCATGATTTAGCAAGAAAATGACACACACATACCACCCCCATACCTCAAACTGGGATGTACTTGCACTGAGTGATTACTCCTTGTTATTTTAAATGCTCAATATGTCAGATTCACTAGTAGTGGAGTTGGGGCCAGTTGTTTGTTGACACTGGCGACCTCCATTTCTAAGCTAACGATTGTCATAGTTGCTGACACCTACGGTAACAGCCTGTATGTTGATGTCCGTGTACAATATTTTTCTATATAAATCCTTATACTAGCGCTCTTCAGCTCATTTACAGTAACTGTGCCCTACTCTAGCTACTTTTACCTTACACATACAGCTAATGGAGATGCTGAGGAGATAATAGAAACAGCCCTTCCCCATGGGACCTAACTGGAAAAATATGAATGGTGGTCAATGGCTACAAACAAATAATTTGCTTGAACTCTGACACCATTTATACACATGATGTTTTTGTGGTGTTAAAAGATCATTTTACAAGCCAAGAAAATAATGATGTGTGCCAAATATAGAATGGAGACATCTAAATTATCTTTTTGATTGATACACATTGTATATGTAAAGGATGGCATCAAAAAAAATACTAAACAACCACTAAATAATGCTTTGTGTATTGATTTCTTTTTTTGACTTTGTCTCTCTATGTTTACTTCCCAGAGTAACAAACACTCCATACACGCCAACACAAACTTAACTTTACCCTTAAAGCCCCTGCTGTGTGATGACATATGTACTGTGACAAAAGAAAAACATCTGTAGTTTCATTTTACGCTCTAATCTATCACTTATTTCATTTTGCCACAAATCACGCTCTTCACAGATATATTTTTGCTTATGTGGATGATTCATTTTTCCACACATCACAGATGCAAGTGGGAAATTTGTGGGATGGGAAACTAACACGGAGCAGAGAGAACGTGACACAGAACATGCCACATTTAGTCACAGAGACGTGGTACGAGTATGAAGAGACAAATTATGGCTCTATTATGTCTCCTAGAGTATGATGCTTGGTGTTGATATTTTTGACTGATCCTAGGTTTTTTTTTTTTTTGCATCTCTTGTATATTGTGAGAAGTGTTTTTATTTATTCATCAATAGACTATTTTCACACACTTCTCTTCTTCTTTTTCTGTGTCTCGCACATAAATAAAAATGTAATGAGAAACAGGCTTTTTATTCACCGGTCATACAGAAATGCTTCTACATCATGATATTTATAATTACCTCGCTATGGTCCTATCACACAGCTTTGATTACAGTGGGTCTGCAGTCATCACTACCTTTCAGGATCCAGTTGTGCATTATATCTGTGTGAGGACACTGCCTGAACAATAAAATCTGTTTTTGTTTCTCTCTTTTTTTTTTTTTTTGGTAGGAATTCACCTCTTTCAATTTGTTTTTATGTCTCCAAACCTCTCTCTTGTGTGCTGTTTTTCTTTTCGTCTCCCCCTCTCTTAGTCATTTTCGGTGAAATTCAAATTAAGGCAGTAGGGTTTTTGAGAACAAAAAAAAAACAGATAAAGAAACAACACTCATTATTTCTAAAATACACTGTACAAACCAGACAAAAACTGTCTGCTTTGCTTCTTATCCATCTATGTGCTTTTACTACATAACTTATCAAGTGATATAAAATTCCTGCTTAAAATTGCAAGTCAAAGTGGATCTCGACTTTTTAATATTCTGACTCCTGCATTTTAGATGGATGTATTCTTCAAGGCAGAGCTCAGCAGTGGCAAAGGTTAAAACCAGGTCTTGTGAATTGATACATTTATTAAGTTAAGGTTTTGCAGCCAAAGATAAATTATTCTCTAGTGTATAATGATCCAGATTAATTATGTCTGGTGGACAATGTGTGATGGGAATCTTTGATGAGTGTGCATACTTTTGCCGTGGTAGACGGTGGTTCTTCATATACTGTACGTTTAACCCTGTCTCTGTCATTTCCAGCTGACTTTTATCTCACCTGCATTTTTGTAAAGCTGCACATCACTGTTAAAACTCACTCTACATTTGAAAATGCAATTTGACAGGTACATTTGAGCTGAAATCATATATAATCCTAGCCATCACAAAGAGCTACTGTTTCTTATTGAAACAGAATAGTGTATGTGCCAGGTCTGGACTGAAGACTCCCCTCAGTGAGACCTCTTGTCTGGCCTTGGGCTTTGATATAAAACTGCCAGATGATGACACTGAGTGCAACCGCTTTATCCTCCTCTCCAAACACACCGATTGTATTAGGTTTTTTTTTATTTGCGGTTAGAGGGGGAGAGTGTATCCTTTAGCTATTGGCCAGCAGAATCATCACTCGCAGACCCAAATCAGGTTAACACTGACACTGAAGCAGAGCCTTTTCCTGGCTCAGTAGCACCACAGCTCTGAAGTCAAGTGAATTTCACGAGTATGGAAAGGAGCTACTCTTCAGAGCAGCGACTGTGATTACAGCTGTACTTTTGATGCATTTTGCCTCAGCAAGGTGCCTCATTACTGTACAGCCCCCCTCAAAAAACATCTCTGAGAGCAAAATAAGCCTGTACAGTATGTCCTGGTTCATATTCTCTCATCAGCACTGTATACACTTTCCCCGACGACAGCACAATCTCCAGTGAGAGATGAGCTCTTGTACAGAACATGACCTGCGGTTTCATCTCCCGTTGAAGTGTTTAGGATGTAGGAAGATTCTTGCTGAGTTGGCTGGCTTACGTTTTCTTTGAACTCATTGCGATGTAGGTGGTTATGTCAGTGTCATCACATCCTGAGCAACAGCATATGCTGTATATCTTTTGGAGTACCTCTTGCAAAAAAGAGTACCTGTGGCAGACACTTGTGAAATTTGAAAAGAATCTGAGGAAGAGGAAGATGTGAGTCTGGTACAAAGTGAGAACTAGCTCCTGGAAATTTTCAATTATGTACTGGGAAAAGGGGGAGAGAGAGAGAGATTGGGGTGCCATACCACCCTCCTTGCTAATAAAAGGATGACTCCATTGCTTCTCAGAAGGTCAGGCTTAAAACAGACTTGCTTGGTGTGCTGTGCTGGAGACTTAATCCTATAAACAAATGCGACACGGACTCCAAAGGCAAACTTTGATGTGCGCTTCAGTAATTAAGTGTGACCTTGTCTCAGGTATCCCCCGCTAGCTAACTACAGAGGAGTTTCTTTGAGCCTGTGCCACTGTTCTCATCAGTGTGTAGGCGAGACTCCTTATCGACTGATTCTGGCCTTCAGCACTGCTGTGCCACAACTTGACTGTGACTCACCTCAGCAGCACAGTCCCAAAGAGCATCAAACGCACAACACACTGAAATCATTTAACTATTTAAAAGGACAAAGTGAGTGAAAAAAATATACAGTATGTCTATCCAGTACCTATAACCGCTTATAGGACACCAACCTTGGAATCCTATAAGCAGCTGGAGCTGTTCCCAGCTGACATTGGGCGAGAGGCAGGGTAACATCCTGAACAGGTTGTCGGTTCATGGCAACACTGACATAAAGACACAGACAACCACTTACATAGATTCAGAAAGATTCGTAGCTACAGGCACTTTAGAGACACCAATTAACCTGTTAACCTGCATGTCTGGGGACTGGGGGAGGAAGCTGGAGCACCTGGAGCGAAGACACGGGGCAACGGTGTTAGAGAGTGACTAATTAAACGTAACAGAATTCATTCATTCTGTTTCTGTGGGTCTCTTCACCATATACAGATGCTGTCATTTAGCATATTTCTGGACAAGAGTCAGACGAGCCATTGACAAATTTGGCTAACAGGAGGGTCCATTCACGTGAAAACAGGTGGCAAAATCCTGAGCATGTTTTGGATTGTTTCTCCTAATTGCACTGCCTTTCATTTGCTAATGAAATCAACACATTACAACACAAACAATGCTGATGCAATGTTGAATGCTGCTGAGTATGAGATTTTAAGGACTTTTTAGCTTTATTGCCCAGCTGTAAATGTTTGTTAAAAGTGTTCAGTACTTTGATGATGTGTTTAAAATAGTTATATATTCATCAGGTTAATAAGTAATCCATAACCTCCTACATTTCAAGCATCATTCCCAGTCCAGTAGAGCAGACCCAGAGACAACATGCAAAACTGTTGTTTGACCCTCACACCTTGTTGCCTCTGCAGTGACAGTGCTAACCATTGCACCTCCAGCCACCTCAATGTATATATGAAAATATATTATTTGGACCATTTGTCATATGCATTCACTCCTTGAGTAGAAAAAGTCCCCAATATCACAAACCAACATTCCTGATGTCAGGGTGCATTTCTCTCATGGCTGGAGAGGCAGAATACTAAATGGAGCGTAGCTATGGAGGATCTGAGCTGGGTTTCAAGTCCTTGACATTTAGCCCATTCATCATAACACGCCACAGTCTGGGCATGGGCTTCACCACAGACGGGGAGGCAGGGAAGAGAAGGTCTGGCTGGCGATCAATTTGAGCAAATTGGAAATGTCACGGCCTACTCAACCTCGGCAGGGAGCCGGAGGAGCTCTCATCTCCCTGCTGAGTCGCCCTCCAACACCTCTGTCCTTATATTCTCTACGCCTCCCTCGCCTCCGCCTCTCCAGATGTTTGGTCCAGCCCCCCCACCTGGACACTTCCACTCGGCCTTTCCACCGAGGACAGCGGGATAGTTCCCTGGCCAAAATTCTAGCCATCACGGCCCATCGCTATGATTTCAGTGTGAAACTTCACTTTGCACAAATTAGATATCAAAAAGCCCTTTCTCAGTTATTCTTACATCTGTTTAGACACTTTTGCTTTTCTTAATTTAATAAAACAGTATTTGTGGTTTTTGCTGCATACTCACTACTCACTGAAGATTGCCGTCAAAAATGAGAGAGCTCAGTACGAGAGTTCAACAAGTGCAGAATTGAAATTTAAAAAGTGCTATGGAACAAAAACACAGTTAAAGTGAAATCAAAACACTTCCTCTCCACCTGAGAAAAATACTACTGTCACTGTTAATACCAATGTCTTGGCCTACTTATACTACCCATGCAATCGAAGCCAAGACATTAACCTTAAGCGGGAAGAATAAAGATAAACATAGATAAACGACACTAAGCCAGCGCACTCGGTAACAGAAGACAGAACTGCAGGTCCAACGGCAGCTCAGAGCAGAACAGGCGGAGGGTGGAGAATGCTTCGATACGACTGATGTCTCACTAGAATACTGAGGTAAATGCAGCCAAATGCTCGCTGTAAAAGTCTTATCAACGGCGAACCTTATCAACAGTCCGCCTGTAGCGATTTCACAGTTTATTGAACTTCAAGTTCAGGTTTAATGAGTGCAAAACTGCAACTCCCTGTCCTTTTCCTTGTGTGACTCATTATCATCTTTTTTCTTTAACTGTTTGATATTTTTGATTCATTTCAACATATCTCAATACAATATTTTAATGGAATCTTATTTTTAGTTCTCCAGATATTTTTACACCTGCTGATGGATTGAGAGTGTTTTCACATCTGCAGCTTTTAGTCTGTTGGAATCATGTACTTTCTTTTCCCTCTCCGTGTAGTGGATTTGGTCAGGTGTGAACAGTGTAATAACACTTTGCTGTGGCTCAAAACAGCCTAACGGAGAATACGTGAATGCTGAGATGCTCTTGGTATGGTTGTGAACCGACCTTGATGTGAGATACGATCTGATTCTAAGCCAACTCAACCGCATGAGTTTGATGCAAAATGGCTCCTGCTGCTCTACAGTGTTTTTGCCTCACAGAAATAATATAAATAATTCAACAACACTGTACCACCTTCCCTTCTTTACTTTCTTGCTCCTGCTCCAAACACGTATGACCAGTGAGGTGAGAGAATCTCACGTTTCGCAGCGGAAACATTTCGGTTCATTGGGTGAAAAGAAAACAAACCAAGTGGGAAAATTCCCAACTCAATATCTGATTCGAACCAGAGCAAATGTAAAAATGCCAAAAAACACCAAGTGGTCTGGCTAAAAAAGGCCAAGTCATGGGCACAAAATTGCACTTCATGGCTGTTGCAACTACATCCACACAGTTCCATATCCCCAGTTGTTTTGCATGTAAACGGATCACTGAGAATGGGCTGAAGTGTGTGCAGATTTTTCAAAACATGTGTTGCCAGACAGCTTTAATATGGCCAAGACAGTAGAATCACTGGGCTTTTCAAGGTTAAAGTGTCAAAGTCGTACGCTTAATGGCACAGGACACCGGCAGTGTGAACGTCACCAGTAGGTAAACATGACAGATATCTGCTGGCTTGGACCATAAACGAGTAGGATCCAGTCCAAAATATGATACCAGACACACTGCATCTTGTAGAGTGTGTGTGACGTGTTAGAGCAGATGACTGCACAGCTTGAGTTCTGCCTACGATAAACTGCTAAATGTGTTTGCAGCGACCTGACACAGTGGAGATGGACTGCTGATTAACCAGAGACCACTGTGGGAGCTGCAGCAGTTTGGGAAAGATTCAACTGGCTATAGATTAGTAAAAGCAGAGCGATGAATCAGTGTCACAACCCACTAGAGTTCACAAACATTTACATGGACATATTAAGTGACTCTTTACATTGAATTAATACATATACATTACATTTATGGAAAAAAATATGAATGGAAAGTGCTTGAGTTCACAACTTTGCTTGTTATCATAGGCTCTGCTCATTCTACCAGCCCAAATCCATTTTTTTTGGAATGTCCAGATTGTGTCTAACTTTATTCTCCAAAGCTTAGAGACCAAAAAAATTATATGAAATGCGACTGGCACAAATTTGGATACAAACAAAATAAATAATATAATAATAAATAAATAATTAAATAAACAAACAAACTATATTTGACCAATGATACCAATGTGCACAATATTTTTCCCTCTGTCTTAATTCAGGAGGAGGTGATATTTTCATAGACGTGGAGGCCTGTGAGTGGGTGATGTGGTGGTGCAGCAAAATCTGGAGGAACCACCTCCGAATTTGGGTGGGATGGACTATGAGTCTCTGAACTACGTCAAAGCTCGACATGTGTCTCAGCTCAAAATGGATCTCAAACCGTCTGTTCTGTGACTCTCAATGTAGACTATAATAACAGTATGAAATCCAAGGGTGATTAAAAATCTCAAAACAGGATGGCAGTAAATTTTATGTTGCTAATGATTATAAGCTTTGACAATTTTCTGTTCCATATGGACAGATATAACGGCCTATCACACATAAAAAATAAACCCCACACCTGGAATGTACCATGTGTGGGTAGATTGTCCTTTTGTCTATCCACCACACTAGAGTAGTTCTGTAGTTTCAAGTTCTGTTTAAAGTCTGCACTGCTTTGGTGCCATTACAGACATGCTGCTTCTATTCCTGCAGCCGTCGATGTTGGAGTTTGACAAAATCAGACCTGGTGCATTCAGTGTATCTTGTAAAACTCTGAAACACCCATTGTTTTGAACAGCATCTAGGAGCTGACAGCTGCAGATGCAATGCTGCATTCAAGTACACCTCAAAAATCTGAAAGTCTAAATTCACTAAAGTTTCTATACTTTTCTTCTTATTTTACTTGTACAGAGCTACATCTGTCATTACATTCATCTTCATTTTTGAGACTCATGCAACTAGTCTATTTATACAGGGTGTCCACAAAGTCTCTTTACAATGTAAATAAATGACTACAAAAGCAATTGATGAGATCGCATTTGTTCTATGTACCCAGTGGTTATCAAAGTTTTTAATCACAATGTGCGATCATGTGCAGTCGAATCATTGGTCCAATTTTCTTCAATGATAGCTCAATTAGTGCAAATGTTGACCTTGAACTTTTGACTGAATATGTGACACCACAACTGGATGATCTTCAACCAACCATCATTTTCCAGGTAGATGGTGCACCACCACATTGAGGACTCATGATGGTGGGTTCCTAAATCAAACATTACCAGACCGGTGGATTGGACGGCATGGCCCAAACCTCCTTCACCAGATATCACAAAAAACTTCAATATCTACTTTTCCCTTTGTAATAATTTCAACAGATTTGTGTATTCACTTTACGGACACCCTGTATTAATAAATAACGGTTTTGGAAGAAAAAGTATCGTGACCATATTTTTTGATGCTTTGCCGGGTCTTACTGCACTTTGAAAAAAAGCCTTTTAAACTGCCTAGGCTATATCCAGCCCCCAAAATACCACAATGACCCTACAACCTGATCCGGCAGACTCCTCACCTGCCTTATGAACCGGTGCAGTCGCTAATGATAAGGGGTGAAGCTGAGACAGACAAATCACCACTAGAGGCCTTCAACAGTGTATAAGGCTGCTGTTTTTGTGCAATAGATCCAATCTTACACACACACACACACCCACACACACACAAACAGCACTCAGAGCAGGAGTGCTCTTCGTAGGCTGATTGGTTCCCTGGTGAAGGAAGCTAGAGACTGACATATAAGCCACAGAGTGCTCCTTCAATGACTCTGCCATCTTCAAATGGTCCATACAAGGTTGTTATCTGCATTCAAAGATGAATGTAAAAGCTAACACCCAGGATTTGTGTACACACCTTTGAAGGGGTTTGTTGCAAAAATGAGATATCTTTTGCTTGGAACATCTGACAGCTGCACTTACAAAATTTCAGCATGAAAGCACTAAACTCTCTACTACTCCCCACTGCACCCACCGTGGGGACAAGCTCTCTGGAAATGACAGAATTTCCAGAGCTTACAGGAAAACACAGAACCGTTACGCCCTTTTTTCCACAGTGTGACGACTGTGTTTCCTCACTCGCAAACAAATACTCTTCATGCAAAGAAAGCTCCGTCGCCTCTCCATTAATGTTTCAAAGCATCTGTGTTGTCCCGCAGATGTATGATGATGGACTTTTCTGATAAATAATCTGGTGCTTCCTCACTGACTGTGTTTATTCCTGCACAAATAACACTGCCTTCCCTTCATTTAGCAGCGAATTGCCAAAGCAATTTGAGTTTCACTTTAAGCTGCTCTTGGTACTTAAGCAACCAAAAGCACATAACAGTGGCAGATTTTTACAAGAATTACTATAATTACCCTGTTTTTCATTTAGTCCCCTGAACTATTGAGCCATGAATATAAATTAAAATGATCCTTTCTGTGGTGGATATGCTGAAAATATTACAAAGAGCAACACGGACAGTTACCACACAATCTGAGCTTAAAAACGAGCGTCTAAGGACTGGGTCTTACCTATGTGTTTACCATACATGTGGAAGAAGAAACCAAAGCAGTAGGCAGGTGGGTTGGTGATACCGTAAGGGTTTTTAGGTGCTACATTGAATAACGGACTAACGAGCCGTGCCTGGTCCCCTTCCTTTCGTGGTCTTGAGGTCTCAATGTACATGTAGAAACCTGGAAGCACAGGGAAACATAAAAACAGACATGAAAATGTCAGCTATTGCAATTAAAAATAAGCAAGAACATTTCCACATCAATAAAACAAAGTATAATGATGCAAAAAGTACAAGCGGTCAAATGATGATTAAGGTTATAAACAATCGGTTTAACTGGCATATCTACTTTAATTGAAGGTAAAAACAAGTGGGCACAACTTAAGTAGGGAACAGTCCCTTGTTGGCTTATTTATAATAGGAAAAACCATGCACATTGCAGGTTTAATGATTTTTTCCAATTCTTTGTTTTGAGTAAGTTTGTCTTATCTGGAGCACTGTCTGATCAAATGAATGCTCTTCTTCCACAGTGGACATATTCCCAAAACTCAGGGAAGCAATGTTAATATCACCAGTGGACCAAACACCCAAAATAACAACCATGTTGCAATCAACTATTCATATAATTACTTTATCTAAAGTAATTAACCAATAAATGTATTCTCATTTTAATACTAGTGGTGAAAGTCTGAGCTGATGACTCTGGCTTTGCCCAATTCTGTTTTTATTTCTTTTTAAGAGCTATAATTGACAGCATATACAAACATTGTGTGACTTGTGTTTAAAACTGCCATGCTTTATAGTGTTTTAACATCACTGGGCAAAAATTGTATTGTTAAGGTTCAGCTTATAATTGGTCTGAAGGAACTTGAGACGTATGTATGTATGCCTTGCCTGTGTTTTCAGGCTGGATTAAATCTACTCTGTGAACCAGATTTGATATAATTACAGATGCTATCAGACAGGTAAAGGGTTACATACATGACTGACATCTGAAATTACCAATTTGGATG
>JAPQRQ010000017.1:10392268-10434330 GCA_037367365.1 Apogon talboti
AAAATAAAGGAAACACATTGAATGAGAAGGTGTGTCCAAACTTTTGGCCTGTACTGTACTTTAGTGCACTAGAAAGGAACAGTTAATACAAACTCCTGTCAAATCACTCCTGTCTAAGTCTTCAAACAATTAGAAAAACATGTGAAACAGACTGTTCATTGTATATTTCTTTTCCACAAAATGTATTCAGTAACCGCATTTTCCACAGGTTTTAAATAGGATGGTAAGCATATAGAAAAATATAGAAAACAACAACGTACTGTAATCAAATAATCCTGCAGCTAATTTGCAATTTTAGCTGAAAGTCTATACAGGTGTCTTGTTTACCAACCAGTTACTGAGACTAAAGAGGATGGCTTTGTAGAGGGACAAAGGAGAGGAAGAACAAGAATGGGGGTCCCTGATCAGACAAAGGCCACAGCTATTGACCATGTTGTTAACCATGGTCTGTCTCTGAGAGGGTTGCTGAAATTTTCAATAACATCCCATTCTTTCTAGTTACCCTGGACCCCATGATGGTGCCGCAATAAAGTCTGTCTAAACCTTCGACTCAAAATCGATAACACATTTTGACCTGAAAATGTACGTCTCTATTATATCTCAGTCTTCCTAAAAGATGATACAAATCTGGATCTGGATTCTAGATTTGTTATTTTCCAGGAAATTAAGTCAGCTATTGCTTTGAAATAATAAAAACTCACACACTGCATGACAATATCTATCGGCAAATTCAATTTCTTGCCGATTCAGGAGACGATCCAGAACTCAGCACACAGTTTCATTCCATCTCTAAACTTCATCATGCACTATGTGATGGATGTTCCTGACCCTCAGATTTGGTTTTGACACTTATTGCTTATTCCTTTTTTTCGTAGAAGACCTGTTCACGCTCGGTCCGATAATAGAACTGACTGAGACGACAGTGAAATCACAGCCGCTCCACCAAGTAATTTCAAAGCTGCTGACGACAGAGGCATGAATCAACATCCTGTTTTAAAGGTCAAGATATACAGTATATTTGACAATGGAGAAAATCATGAAAATAGGGATTCCATTAGAGTTTGAGACCTTATACCTGGGATTAAGACCGGATAATGTGAAGGGGTCTGAAAACAAATATATGTATAATATCCTACTATTAGCGAGTAAGAAAGTTATCACAAGGAAATGGTTGGTAAAAGCTCCTCCTACAGTCGAGGACTGGATCAAAGTGGTCCAGGATATCTTTATAATGGAAAAGATAACATTCATTCTTAGACTTGAACAAGACAAATTTGAAAGTCAATGGAAATCCTGGACAAATTTTATTTCAACTTTTAGGCAAGATACTGGGTAATGGGATAAAACCCCCTAATTTTTTTTTTTTTTTTCTTTACTCCATTCATCCAGTTCAATGTTCTTTCTTTGTTAAATTGTTTTTTTTTCCCCCCCAAAAAAGTATCATAATTCCAGCAGTAACACAGTTCACTTCCTGAAGCAGGAGGGAACTGTTCAAATGAAAAACTTATTTTGTCACCCTTTTATGACTGGAAAACATAATTATGACAATAATTGATGAGGTTGAAAGTAGAGCAATTCTATTATCTCAGTGTTGTTTCAGACATTTGTTGATATGTATTAGTAAACCATAAATGCTAAATAGTATATGTTACAGCATACTTAGTCAATGCAGTTTTAACATTCTGTGAATTTAGTTAAAAATGTGTGATTTTAAAACGTGCATGACTAAACAGAGAGAACTCATTTGTTGCTGACATGGATTAGAGCCCTTATATCATTGTGTGGGACATCTGTTTGTCATTCAGATGTAGGGCTGAATATGGTGATTGATGGTTGTTGTAATCTGTGAAAAAATTTAAATAAAAAAAAAAGAAAAGATATACAGTATATGTTTTTTTTTTTAGTACATTTACAGCGTAGCATAAGAACTCAGAATGGTAGATACAGTATGATCAAAGTGAGGGTCTGCAGTACTTACATTTATAGAAAAAGTCAACCAGATGTTAAAGATACAAGCTATAAGTAACAATACAGTTATGTATGAGTGTTTTGGTGATGTGAGTGGATTTTCAATATCTCCAATATTGGCAGATGCTTGTTAACAAATGAAAAAAACCATGTAATACTCAGGTCAGTGTGAAAAGCTGTGAGCAATTAGATGAATTCAATAGAAAGACTGGTGTGAGGGTGCATTTTTACACCAACTTTTGAGGCCTATATCAGATTTATTTATTTTTTTAATTAACAAGAGAAAATGTCTATTTCCATATTTTGTTTGTGTGTTTGTCCCAGAGCTCCCAACAGATGGTGGCCTTAAATGCTAGTCTTGGCAAACGCCGCCTCGAAACTGCCCATTAAAAATGGAAACACAATAATCTATTTTTTTTTTTTTTTGTGCTTAGATGTGCAAATTCAAACTGAAATGTTGATTGACGGAAAACTCTGAACTTTTTATGCATTTAAATTATAAGTAATATTTATCGGTTCCTGATTTTCACACACATTTATTTTGATTCCCATTAATTTTGACTGAATCATTGTGTCTGCCCAATTAAGGTTTCAGTTTACATCCCATTACCTTTCATTCTTCCCATTTTTCCCCACAGAGGCAGAGTGCCGTATTGATTTAATTTCATTTGATTGCAGCGGCAGTTCTTGAGGTTTTTATGGCAACTTTAAAAAAACAGCAGGATTGATCAAAGCGCTAGTAGGAGCCCAAAGAAACATGGGAGTAATCAAAGCCACACTGTAATGGTAGATGAGCGCTGATCTACTCTAGATTGCCTGTATGTAATTAGGATGACTTCTACTGATCTCTGCACTTCGTACTGTTTACTCTGACTTGATAGACAGATCAATTGCAAAAGACGAAAGGGAAGGAGGAGAAGAAGTAGGAAGAGGCTAGAGGAGGAAGTAGTTGCATGATGGCAGGATGTAGGTTGAAAACCTTATCCTGCAGGTTGGAGGCAGGCGATCAAGCTTTTGGACAGGAAAGACCATTCTGAAGTAGCCGTCTAGAGTTTCAAAACAAGGGCAGATGTCACACCTTTCCATTGTATTCTTGACAGGGGTGCTGATTTGTGTTTTGTGATTCTCCTCCATGCATGCCTTTCAGCTAGTGCTTCGTTCCCATTTCCCCTTCAGCCAGACTGTCTCTCACAAGGGCACTGGACGATAACACAAAGCAATCCATTACAGAGGCATAAGGGCTACCAGCTTTCAGTATTAATTCAAAAGTAGTGAGAGAAAATGATAATAATTCTCAGGGAATGGCAGGGGAGCTGCTACAGGATCTATAAATAGATTGAAGTGGTGGAGTCCACGTGCCAGAGCTTTCTTTACTGCACCGCTCTTACACGGTCCATCCAAGGGGATCGCTGTGCTTATTTATTTACAAAAGGAGCTTCTCCTCCTACTCATTCTCGCTTCTCTCTCATTTCCTCTCGCTCATATTCTCAGATCTGCAGCCTTTTTATTGTTTGAACTATACCTCATATGGAAAAATAAAAACACCAACCTTACTGTGCTTTCAGATCAATGCCCGAATCGAAGATGCAATGAGGAGCATACAAGACAACAAGTAATTTTTTTCTCATATTTTCCCTACAGCAAATGCTCTCTTTCATCTTAGGCAATGGAACATTGGTTGTTATGCCTTGGAGGAAGGAAATAATGGTCACACAATGTACCCTCTTGAGATATCAAGGCAAGAAGGTGGAAAGAAATTAATTTGCCCAAATACTGATTCTCAGCTAAAATAGACCGTGTAGTGATGTTCTCTTTTTAATAAATAAAAGCCTACAAGATTTAAATGTCATTTCTAGAAAACTGAGGGTCAATTCTACACAGATGCAACATAATCTGTACAGACCGCGTGCAGGGCCAACCGAAAATAAGAAAGCAAATGTACATTCCTGGCAAGTTTTCAGACAAAAGCCTGGCAAGCACAAACATGGGCTCTGCAAGCACAACATCATTTATTACCAAACAGACCAAGTGAGATAGTTGACAGAAAAATCATTGCGCTACACAAACATAACTGGTGTTATGTGTTTTCAAGCTTCAATTCCTTGAGGGTGTAGCGGGAAACAAACATGAAATTATATTATTCATTGCAAACACAACTGTCAGGGTATGCCCGCTAATTTGGAGCAGGGTCAGGATGCATTTAGCACTGCAGCATACGTTACTTTTTTTTTCTTTATTTAATTCTTTATTCAATTGTCATGTATTATGTACTTACTAAAAACGCTATCTACATATATTTACATGTATATCATTTTCTCTTTTAAGGTGGATGTGGATACAATGAAAACTTGGCAATCTGTGGTCTTAATGATGCAGGTTCGCTCTTTCCAACCTTATCTAAAAGTGGTACCGCACCTGCAGCGGTAAATTAAACAACCATAAAGACTAACTGTGCGAAAACACTGCCACCGGGGAAAGACAGTGAGAGAAAGAGAGGGAGGAAGGTACGCATTGATTGCCAAAGAGAGAAAATGTAACGATGCATCCATCAATGCTGCCTGCCTGTCATCTGTGGAGTTTACTTGAGAAGCAGGGAAACGGGAGCAATGCTTGCTATTTCTCTCTGCAGGGATTCTTCCCTCTCCTTCTGACTGAGCTTCTGATGGAGAGCAAAAACAGAAGCAATTCATGGAAACCACAGAACTTGTTCAATCGACTGCCCTTGACAGGTTCTTAGTGTTTCCGCCCTGCTCACAGAGACTCATTCACAACCTCAAAAACTACAGAATAACACAGACAATGAATAGATGCAAGGTTTGGCTCTGTCAAAGAGAATACAACAAGTGAGCACAAGCTGTGCCAACACTTCTATCACATGCTTAAATTGGAAATAAGAATTGTTTTTAGTGCCTGGTGTGCAAAGAATGACTCTGATTCACCTGAGAAGGATCAAAAAGAGGCTGACCTGAACGATGAAGCACCATCAAAAAGCAGGCTGATCAATACTCAGACAGACAGTTGTAAGTCATATTACCTGTCTAATACCCAGTCTGTAGGCAACAATGCGGTCCACAGCATTGGGATTCATCTGGGTCCACTGCAGCTTGAATCCATAGACTCTGGGTCGGTTCTGCCACAGGGGGCTGTAGGTGTCGTAGTAAAACTCTGGAGGGTAGGCCTTGCCTGGAGAAAAGGTAAAGGAAGAATGACTGAATGCCACATGAAATCACAAACCCTACAGAATATACAGCAGATTATAACCGAGTGCATCTTCTTGGTAGTTCTTCTCGGTTCAACTGATCTTGGACGAGAGATGAAATTCTTTAAAAAGAGTTAAACCAGTCTAGTTGAACCAGGAAGAACCTCCAAGAAGAACCATGATCTGGGCAAATGAGAACCTACACAGACAACCGACTGTATCGACTTACATGGTATAGCTACCTGCAAGAGAGACACTGAGATAACATCGACTTTCAGTCTGTGGCATGTGTCAAGATTAAAAAGCACTGGAGCCTCCATTTCCCATAATGCAACTTAACAGAACACCCTTGGCTGGAACAGTGAATGGACATGCCTTTCAAACTGGATGCCTCCAGTTATTTATGCTGGAAATATTTGGTCACCAAGATGAAGCGGAAATAACATTTTTTATTTTTATCAAACAGGGTCACAGTAGACGTCAGATTTACAGCTGAGTAGTACTTTTCCTGATGAGCATCTCATCTCGCTGGGTAAAATCAGTGGGATACTCATTAAACATTGCCAGGAATATGCTAAAGTAGCATTTTATGAGATGTCAAAGTGAACCAAAATAGGAAGATGCAAAATGACTTTATCCATTTCAGTGACAGTTTATTTTAGCTAAAGACTTCAGATCATAATCAAAACAAACATAATAATTACATCTTGAAATATTAGCACGGTTTTGAAG
Organism: Apogon talboti; assembly: GCA_037367365.1. Classification (NCBI taxonomy): domain Eukaryota; kingdom Metazoa; phylum Chordata; class Actinopteri; order Kurtiformes; family Apogonidae; genus Apogon; species Apogon talboti. The sequence goes on from JAPQRQ010000017.1 coordinate 10,398,168, forward strand.
ACATACAACCACATGACAGCAGAGCTATTACACACTCTTCACAGACATCCCTACACATTAAAGCTAAGCTCTGTCACTGCTGCAGTGGTTTATTATGTACTCTATGCATACTCTTACACTTGAGCATGAATTGAAGACTGTGGAAATGTAAGCTCGTAAATGTTTCATTTGTTAACATAGTGTGGATTCTTTTATGCCAAAAAGAGAACAGAATTAGCATGACAAAGATGTACAGTATTTCTAATCTTTGTTATGTTTTGTTTGTTCTATTTTTATCTACTGTATATGATTTTCATGTTGCAGCTATGACCCAATTTTCCCCTCAAGTATCATTAAAGTTTCATCTTACACTGTGTGACACAGAGTTCTTTCATGGTGCTGAATCAAAGCACATAACATATAACAATGTGATGTGTCTCATTAACATAAATGCATCCTTAGTGTCCATCTCATGCAATGACAGATCTGATGCCTCCTCGCTAAAAATACATCTGTACAACTGCATTCTGACTACCACCAAGATTTTCTAAAACCTTTCCCTTTCAATAACATGCTTTGCTTTGTTGGAATCGCCGAGGATTTATTTCTTTGCAGAATCAAAGCATGAACTGAATTGATTTTTCAAGTTCTCAGCTTTCTGGTCACAGCCAGCAAGCTTATTTCTGACAGCCGAAGTCGGAGCTGGAAGACATTGTATTTTAATCAAGATCTTGAAACAAGCTTACAGGATGACCTTCCAGGCAAAGAATAGAAATTCACCTCAACGACACGTCGTCGTGTTTGTCCCCCTCATATTTGGGCTTGTTTACTGAGAGATGACAATACCCAAGGCAGATGATTTTTAATAGCCATGGAGACAACGGTAGAACAGGCATTGTTACCTCAAACAAAAGCTGATCTGGGATTTGACATATCCAAGCTGAGATGTAGCTGATGTGTGTCAGGCAAACCTGTCAAGTTAGTTTATGTCGCTGATGAGTTATTATTCGTTATTTTCTTAATCAGTCTCAGAGGTCCCCTGTGTCACTTCCCGTGGGCTGCTTTGTGTGACCAAATCCTTGAGCCAATAGGTTTCCTTTAATTTGATTCTAACTGTGACACTTCAGGGAATAAACAAACTGTGCCACTTGAGAATTTGGAGGTCATCTTGTGCCTTTTAAGGCTTTGACAATGTGTCTGCAGTAGGGTTGTGATTCTACATCCTGAGCTGCATCTGAAATGACTAAAAGATCTGTTTTTGTGTGTTTTTTCACAGTTTTTTCAGACATGATCAGGATACATGCCCTGCCTTTTTTAACACTTCAATGAAAGACCGAAACAAAAACAAAATGAAATCTGCATCTGATAATAATCCACAAAAATGCATACTTTCCCCTCGATGTATAGTTTCCTAAAAACTCAGAGGCTCGTGCTACATATTTAAATAAATAAATTTAAGATGTAAAATTTGTCTTCTGAAGGGCTCATACTGAGCTTCACAGACAGTAGAGAAAAGCGCTGACAGAATATATCACATGTTTTGGTCTGAATAGGATTTATTGATAATAAGACATAATTCAGAGGAAGTCAAGAAAAGAGAATTCTCTCTGAATAATCATTTAAACTGGTAGCTTTTACTGGTATGAACTGAATGCACTGAAAGGTATAGAGAGTACAGCAAGAACATAATCCATGAAACAGCAGTAAACGGTCTTAGTTTGCACTGTACAAAAAAAACAATCTGTAACCACATGCACTATAAATACAATCACTGAGATATAAACAAAAAAAAAAGGACCAAGACGGAAAAGAGGTTTGTCTCATTCTGTCTCTGACTTCTTTGATCAATTCCCATCATTGTTCATGATAATATGTCAAAATCAACACTGAGGGCGCTTTTTCCTGCATTTCAGACAATAAATCAGGTTAATGATGCTTTGGGCCGCCAACTGCAGATCACTTGGCCTTTACATGGATAAAGCCGTTTAAAATACAATATTTTAATCTGGGGGAAAGAGTGCTCATTCATCAGCCAGTTATAATCACTCAGATGTAAAGTTACACAATACATTTCAACCACATTTGAAAAAAAAAGGTACTGTATGTTTCTTTTTCTTGAAGTAACAAAACCAGATGCAAGATGTTAACTAAAAAAACTTGCTAGAGTAATTACTGCCTGCACTCCTGCTTTGGTGCTTGTTCAACGTACAGTATAGCTCCAGCTGTGTTTATAGCCGACTATGCAGTAGATGTTACATAACCCAGTATAACTTTTCCTCATACAGTGCACTGTATACAGGAAGTCTTAGACAGAAATGAAGAGACTGCAATTTGTCATAAAACAAAAAAATAAATATTAACTGGATTCCCTGTAATTTGCTTAAATGTCCCATGAACGGACCTTATTTATATAAAATAGCAAGCTCTGTGTCTGCTTAATGTGTTGTTGTATTTGCTCTTATTTTAAGTGATTTAAGATATTTTAAGAGACGGAGATTTCTTGGAGCGTATTTACAGCAAAGGTGGGTATTGTTGCAAATTCACTGGCACAAAGTTGCCTTTTACTTGAATATACAGTGTAATGAAGCAAAACGGCCCTAACACTAATATGTTATGTGTGGTGAAGCACATTACCTAACCCACTTACACTGCTTAAAACAGATACCCTGGGTGGGAGACATCAAACATAAAGTACAGAAGGCTTAATTGATTTTTTAAAAAATCCTGTTTTTAACAGCAGAACCAATGCAATGATTCATAACAGCTCAGTAAAATCCTCCAGGCAAGACGCTGACCTTGTTTGCAGACTTCCTTTTTATTTATTAAGGCTTTATGAACATGTTTTCTTCTTAAGGAAAAAACATTTTGCCTGGCCATATGCTAAGCATTGCTATATAGTACTGGGCTGATGTGCAACGCGGGCTTTTGTGGCAGAAATGATACTCACATATGGACGCACAGCTGTCCAAGACAAACCCAACACCACCACACAAAGACTAACTGACTATAGGGAAAAGACATTAGAGACATTACAAGACTCAGTGGTAATTGTTTGGTTGTGTCCTTCTGGAATAAAGAATGAAATCCCGCTTTCTCTTTAGGGGAAATAAATTGAACTTGTAATGAGACTCTTCCTATCTTACAACTCAGCTATTCAGTCTTCTTTAACTTACTCTCTGTCTGACTAATTTGACTAGCTTGTTTTTGTTTGTTTGTTTTCCCTTTTTTGTAATGTTGACTATATTAAAATGGACTGAATGTTGTGTGTTTTTGACTCAATTTGACTTTCAGTTTCAGTGCTCTTGACTCTTAGGATATTATATGGAAATAAAAGAAGCAGAACCACAAAAAAGGTCTGAAAAAAACAGAACAGAATATATTATGTCTGCCTCAAAGCTTGACAGACTTTCAGTTTGATCACAGATAACATTATGCAGCCTTTATACTCTGACCATGTAATGTCAGTCATTACTACCTGCAGGATCCATCAATGCCAGACTATGTCTTTGAAACTAAAATGTTCAACATCATCCCCTTTTACTACAGGGTTGAAGTTCAACTCAGATGAACTGCAGATACTATAGTTACTTTATCATTTCTAAGACTTAAAGCTAAAACAAAATGTTGACTGCAGACCAAGGCTGATAAGATCTAAACCCCTGAGACAATGGAGTGTGCAGGTTTGAAGGTAAAATCAATCTGGCTCTTTTATTTGATGATATGAAACAGGATAAAGACAAGAATAACACAAAAACTGTGGATTGCTCTATCTCAAAAAGAGCCCAAGAGGCCTATTTAAAACACAGCTTAAAGAGCTACATAAATATACACAAATGAGTAAAGACGATGAAAACAGAACTCAAACAAAGATGATGGATTCAATAAAAATCCATATTAAGATAGACAGAATGAAGAAAAAAAGTCGAAAGCAAATGGAGATGACACGTTTCTGTGTCTGTGTAGACTCATCCTTGTCATTTTAAATACTTTAGGAGAAGACAACTGAACTCAGCCGTCAGTCTGCATGCAAAGGATATGGGACAGCACTCTACGCATTCTGGACAGAGTAGAAGGAAGGAAACCCAACACAGGGAGCTGTCCATGGTACCACCTACAATACTGTCCTGACATCCATCCCCAGACTATTTAACATGTGTATACACTGTATACTGCATACATACTGTACACTGACTACATAATAGTTTACAGTACAGTATGCACAGTATGTTTGTGATAACATATCATTAACACAAAACCTTTGGTATAAATAGGTTCTTAAAACATCCCTGTGATAAACTAATGACACATCCAGGGTGTACCCCACCTTCGCCCATTGGTAGCTGCCTGGGGTAGGCTCCGGTACCCCCCTGACCTCCTCGCCAATTAAGTGGTTCACAAAATGGATGGATGGATGGATGGATTGTTCCTAACCAAAGCAGATCGCTTGCTGTGCAATTTAATGCCTAATTAGTGGGAAAAATGCATAATTTTTAGATTCAGCCCATAGAGTACTACAGTAACATGTTCACAATATATAAGATCACCTTGAATAAAGTTACTGGGTAGCTGTTAGCAGACCTACATAGCAGTCTTGACTGAGAACTAGTGTTTGCTGCCTTATTAGCTCATTTTAATGTTTCAAACTGCAAGACTAAGAGCCATTTCCTGCTTCAAATTATCATTTGTAAGAAAATGTATCATAACGAATCATACGTAGCAAAGCTTAAACTTGCACTGATTTATCTCCCCTGCATGCACGTCAGCATTTTTGAGTAAAATTCATGTGATGTATATTCTTATTTAATGTATGTAAATAAACTGCGGCCCACACTCCAGCAGAGTAGGTGGTGGTAATGCACTTTAAACGCTTGCTGCCTTTCGCTATTAAACCACAGACGAAGATGATGTCTGTAATTCATTGTGGCATGCAGTGCATCATTCAGAACGCTCAATGGGCATAGTGTGACAAGTTGACAGGACAATATGTGTGCGGATATCTTTTAAGGTTTAGCACACATTATTTACTTTCCTCAGGATCAGTGTGCCAGTAGACGGTACATCATTTCAAACAGTCCTTGACTCTTATGACTCCAAAAACTCCCATGTTGACTGAATGGCCCTCCTAACAACCATCAACTCACTTAAATTTTGGGAAGGTAATGAACAGCAGCTGACCTTCACAAATCTGCAGCACCCCACAGAGGTTAAACATGTGAACCTCTCTTCTCAGTTCGACTGGAGGAAGCCTTTTGAGTGTCTGTGTTTTATTTAAGTGCAAGAGTGTGAGTGCGTGTCACTAAAAGGCTACATTCACACAGCGGACCTTAGAGCCCCATTCAGATTTAATGCCCAGATCAGATTTAGTTTTGTTCAGCTGTTCACAAGCCAGCAAAATTTGTGAACAAATATTAACAAGGATGAGGGCAAAGAGAGGAGAGAGAGCATGAATTCTGAGATGATGAGTACGCCGAAAATCTGATCTGCATCAGATTCCAGACTGTTGTTGAAGTGGTCCAAATTATTATTGAAAAGAACAGGTTTCATGCCACTGTTCACAACAGTGTGAACACCTTGTTTGCGTTTTTCAGATTGGAAGCGTCGAGAGCAGAATCAGAGGACCAACAACTTCTCTCTTGGTTCAGATGATTTATTCTCAGATCACATGTAAAGCAAAGCCTCTGCAGAGGGTCCAGTTCAACCACGGGGATGATGGAACTGAACCCCGATCTGTGGTTTCTTTGTCACATTTATTTTTCACAACAACTCTGCCTGTAGGTTGGGCTTCAACAACATTATCTGATTCTGTGACTGGGCCCACCTCCAATTCCTGTGAGCTTCTGACTGAGATGTGTTATGAAACAGTGTGTGTCCTTTGTTCTGTGTAGGCGTGTACCTAAGTGAAAGTTTACCAAGTCACCCTTTTGGTCAAGACAAACATCATTCTTCTGGTCACAGTAAGAATCCTGACTAACAGATGTTCCCTGTGGTTGAGAATTTCTTCACTAACAAGTTTAACTAAAGTAATCAGATTGAAGGCCTTAATAAACAATAGTAGAATAGTACTTCTACTGACAACAATGAAAAACAATAATGGAAAAATAATAATGAACACAATAATGAAAATAATACTGAAATACAACCTTCAACCTTAAGGAAAAAAAACTGCTTTGAGCCACTTTTGCCTGAACATCTGAACAAAGAAATGACTGATTATCTGTCATGGATTATCCATCCATCCATTTTATGAAGTGCTTAGTCCTTGTGGCGGTATCAGAGTCTATCCTGGATGTTGATGGTTGAAGGCGGGGTACACCCTGAATGTGTCACATCACAGGGATGACATATGACATATACAAACAAACAACCATTCAGTCTCACATTCACACCTTTACCTTGACCAGTTAACCTATTAAAGCGTCTTTGGATGGTGGGGAGAAGCCAGAGTACCTGGAGAGAACCCATGCACACATTGGGAGAACATACAAATCTAGCCCAGGGATCAAACCAAGTCCTTATTGCTGTGAGGCGACAGTGCTAACCACTGCACCATCATGCAGCTCTGTCATTGATTAGTTGTTGCAATTCTTCATTAATTCATTGACAATTATCATCTTGATAATCCACAATTAGTTTAGTTTATTAAAAAAATCAGCTTCCTAAATGTGAATATCTCCTACTCTCTTCACTCCTCTGTGTGATGATGTAATCTTGGGCTATGGAAAACACTTCTTCACTATGTTATGACATTTTTGTAGATCAAACAAGTAATTGAACGATAATTAATCAACAGATCAATCAACAACAAAAATGGCTGCCATTTACAGGACTTGTCTGAACATATACAGAGAATCTTCCAAATTTTCTATTTAAACATATGCAAATATGTCACTGGAGCCAAATTTAGGATTCTGTGATTTCTCCATCATTAGGAGAACAAATGCTATGGGTTACAAACGAAGGACTAAAAAACTACTTATATTATGGACATAATTCAGCTGTATCAGAAAAGACTAAAATCAATTTAAGCATTCTAAAACAGCAAGGCATTTCTTCCTTTCCCAATTCTAACTCTTCGGAGGAGCGTGATGTAAGTATTGTGCTGAAACTCAGGGTTCCCATGACAGAGAGGCCGAGCCAAAGCTCAGTGGTACACATTACATCCCTCTGTGGGGTCTCTCCCCCGGCACAATTTAATGGCCAACTTGGCAATTACAGCCAACTCACTGTTTCCACAGATGTCCCAATGGCTTGACACAATGAGCATCCATGCACATACACACACACACACACACACACACACACACACACACACACACACACACACACACACACACACACACACACACACACACTTGCCCATGGCACATTGCTGTTTTTAAGGCAGCCGTATTCATATAGGCCCAAGAATGGCCGGCTGCCTGACTCTGGTGTGTTTGCATGTGTCTGTCGGTATGGTAACATGTGCAGTATGTTTCCTGTGGCTTGATAACTGGATCTGTGAGTTTTATCAGGTCACTTAGGCTTGAGGTGAAAAAGGAAATCTGTTTATTACACACTAAATCAGTCACGAAAGCTAAGGGGGTCTACCTGTCTTCACTCAGTACAGTGAATAAACCCCCTACAGTTAGTTTCATCTTTAAATGAGCTCACAAGTCAGCCTCACAGCCTAAGATCTGTTGTTTCACAAGCCGACTGTTTTACCGAGTTCAGGCACACTGCAGCCACAACACATAATTGTACTGATTTCATACTGTGGCAACCAAGTTACAGGATGAAATTTTATAAATCTTAAAAAATAAGAACTGCAGTTAAGGGAATGGGGGTTGTCAGATTTCATGGATGATGGGAGGAACCAAAGTGGATTTTCTGCATCATGCTCCTGCACTCAGGGGGTTACTAAAAGAGCCTCCATACCTTTGGCAACCACTGAGTCCAGATGGTGGGAATCTGGAGCACTGGGCGGGAGGGAAGGAGCGATGGCAGGAGAGAGAGAGAAGGAGGGATGGAGGATGAAAGGGAACGAAGGGGAGTGGAGGTAGGAAGAGGGAGGGAGACTGAGCAATAGCAGGCAAAACCCCAGCCCTGTTGAGAAAAACAAATGGCTAGAGGGGACTATCTGCTCCCGTCTCTCTGCTCTACGTGTTTCACCGGGGAGAACTGATTTATGACACACATAGGAGGGGGGTGTCCATCTCTCACTCTCTCTCTCTCTGAGCAAGCCAGAGAGAGGGAAGAAGCCTTAAAAATGTGAAATCCAAACAAGGGAAAAGGGGGAAAAAAGGGGAGAAAGAGGGGGAGAGAGAGAGAAGGAGAGAGAAGAGATCGAAAAACCAAGTGCAGAAAAGGTATGATTAGAAGACTGCAAGGGATAGAGAGAAACAGACAATATCAAAGAGAAGAGCGACCTAAGTGGCAGAGGATCAAAGTGACAAAAACTCCCCCTGTGACCCTGCAGCCCCTGTCTCTAATGGGAGATACGGGAGATTGAAACCTTGGCCAAAGTTCCTGGGGTCACCCAGTGCGGCCAAACTAATTTGGCCCTGTCATAACAAGCGACTAGAAGATGGACACTTGCAGCTGTTGATGGAGGAAAAAAAAAGAACAGCGTCTGAAAAATCGCAGCAAGAAGGTAGGTGTGTATTATCTGAGGGAACAGGTTTACTGCGTAACACAGAAGAGGCACACACTTCGCTGACATGGCCTATTGAGATTGACAATCTATGATTTATTTCTTTTATTCTTTTAAATTAATTGTCTATCATGTGGAGAGACAGACAGGCCCACAAAACACACTGTGACAAGGACTGTTAAATGTTTGAGGAGCCAATCTTAGCTGTCTAAAAAATTTACAACGAACACTCTAATTACCAACTGAGTGTATAATGAACAACGCGGAGTAGACAAGCAGAATAAAAGCAAAATGACTGCCAATGAGTGCCAGGTGGGTGAAGCATAATGACAGAGGATCCATTTCATAATGCAAAGTAATGTGTGCCTCAAAGTGCACAAGGGAACAAATTATATGTGTCTAGTATACAACTTCATATCTAGGCACTGGAATGGGGGGAATTCATTTGTGGTATTATGCATCTACCGTAATTACTGGAAAAAAGGCAACATGGTCTGAAATTATTAATAATCATTCAACTAGGCTTCAATTTTCAGCAGTAACTAGAACTGTCATATATAGAAATGGCATTTACACAGTACTGTGAAAAAGTCTTAGGCCATCTTTAGCTTAGTTGTTTTAGCAGGGTTGAAATGAGCATGCATATTTATTTCTCATTCTCTTTCTAATCCTGCTCTGTCCTAGTCATGTCCTTCTCGTCCATAGTCAACATCTTGCCTTCAGTGTCAGTCACACTGGTGTATGAATGTATGAATGCGTGTGAATGTTTGGGTGAATTGGCAGCCACGCTTCCGCCAGCCTGCCCCAGGGCAGCTGTGACTACAGTTGTAGTTTACCACCACCAGAGTGTGAATGTGAGAGTGAATGAATAATGGATCAGTAATGTAAAGCGCTTTGGGTACCTTCAAAAGCGCTATAGAAATCTAATCCATTATTATTATTATTATTATTATCTAAACAAAAGGGTTAATGGCAAAATTAAGGAAAATAAATACTACCACTTTGGTTTAGAGAGGCAGTTTTTTCCTGAATCTTTTGTTTTTACTGCTGCATATGCTTCACCTGTATCCAGACTGAATCTCAATACTGAGAAGTTCATGTGTGTGGTCATTGTAACATTATTAAAACAACAAACCTAATGTTGGTCGAGGACTTTTGAACAGTACTGTATGTGTATAAAACCCATTTAAAGGTCTATATATTGACCTCAATTACAATATTTACATGCACACTAACACAGTATAACAATAATCTGAATTTAATATTTAGTCATGTTTATTCCATTATGGAATTTTCAAAGTAGACCTCATTCCAAATGAAACATTCTCCATGAAACATTTTGGATATTAGGATTTTAGTCTATGGACACTTATACTGGAATATTGGTCAAATGTGTGGTTTTTACTACAGGTTGGAACACACAGCATTCTGTTCACGGTCAGTTTTAGTAGAGACACAAATCTAGAGTTGGATGCCCAAAGGAAAAGTTCACATTTCACTTATGGACCTATTTCTGTGAACATTAATGATAATATCAGCAGGTTTTTGGTCAGTGGTAAATACTGTAAACCTGAACATTTCAAGAATGTCACCCTGGTAATGAAAGAGGGAGGGTGCGTTGACTTGGCAAACCGTGAAAAAAAATGGGTGCATGTAAATAGGAATACTATTGAACTATTCATTTTAATTTAGTAAACATATTTCAACATTCTGCTTATATAAAAAGTAAAGATCAACCTATTGTTTCAATCTCACCTGTAACCTGGAAAGTGCATTTGCCCGTTCCAGCCTCATTGATGACATTGCAGGTGTACTCCCCCCAGCCGTCACGGTTCAGATTACGGATGGTGTACTCTGTCTCATCTCTTTGGGCGTCAAAAGCTCCAGCGTGAAGCAGCCGGTTCGAGAGAAGCCACTCGAATCGCAGCACACGAGAAGGGTGGGCACGCAGCACCCTGCAAGTCATCACCACCGGCCTCCCTAGGCCCTGACGCATCTCCATGTAAACCGGCTCCACTGTCGGAGGGTCTGAGTGGGACACAGAAAGGCTCAGACGAGTTCAGCGGATATTTGACAGGGACAGGAAAGTATGTAAAAGACGTCAACCATGAAAAAATGAAAGAAAAAAAAGCCTAGGAGAAAGATGGCAACGCAGAAAAAAAAAGACATTAGTAGGACAGATGCTACTCAGTATTGTCTTGGTCAGACAATACCTGACCTCCAGAGATATTTACAAAAAAAAAATATCTCAAAGACTGAAAAGAATCAACAAAGCTTAGATGTGAAGATACAATGAATGAGGAGGAAATCTTGACAAGGACATGTTAAAAGTGCAATATAAAAGGAAGACACTCTCAGCGGGATAGAATTACTTTAACCTCACAAGCAATACTAAGGACATAACTGTAAAGAAATATAGAAACTTCATGAAAGACCACCGACATATAGTTGAAGACTGCAGATGCTGAAAGAAAGAGGTAAAACATTAGAGGACAGTGCAGTATCGTAACATGAATATAAATAGTGAGCAGAGAGAAAAACAACACGAGTTTTAAGTATATTTTAAGAAAACTTAGAACAATAAGCACTGCAAAGTCAATGCGCCACAGTGATAAATGGTAAAAGACGAGAGAAAAACAATTGTGGGGAACGGCAATACGTGCGGGAAGATCAATTTTTGCAGAAAATTAGTACAATGTTCCGAAGAAATCAGTCACGCTTCATGGAAAATTGGTAACAGGATGATGAAGTGCACCTCAAGCTTTCAAAATGGAAAATTAATAACTTATTTGAGTATCTGACAGGCTTCACCTCTTCTCACAGAGACAATGCAGTGGTGAATTATTTAGCCAGTCATCCTCGAGCGAAGTCTGAGGCCGAGTACGACGTCAATGAAACCTAGACCCTGCTTCTGCAACCTTTATTAGATGTGATTTTTAAATTTGATTTCAGCCTCGCAAATGTCTTTTAGATTATCTGACAAAACGTGTGTGTAGTTTTTTGTAGAGGTTGAAACGGGGGGGATGTAAATGCTTTTGTATCCCTGCGTTAAAATCGGTCATGAATAATTTCTCGTCGTAAACATCTTTGTTCTTGATGCGCTCATACAGTTGCTTGACAAAAGTCACGGTGGGTCTTGAAAAACAACAGTGGATGCTGAGGAGAAGAGACTTAATGACACAGAGCCCCTTAATTATCTGAAATTTGCATAATTTCTGATGGAGTCAAGGAGAGGCGGTAGCTAAAGCCCAGGCTGGGGATGTAACCAAGTAATCTGTTACAGATCACTGATTACCTGATTGAAACTGTAATCTGCAACATAATCTTTGACATTATGCACAGTCAGTAACATAATCTAATTACTGAGCCTTCTAAACATGATAGGATATGCAATTATATGAAAAGTTTGTTAAAATGCAGAATATATAATTTAATAATTCTACTTATTTTACCCTACAAAACCACCATTTTGAAGGAGATAATATATGCATCTATGTATTTTTGAAGATATAAGTAAATCTTCACTTTTTTCTGCAACACTATTTGTGTGTGTGTGTGTGTGTTCTGGTGCAACTAACTTTATTTTTTGTTTTTCATTTGTTAACCTCAGTCAAGGCTAAGGAGCAGGGCAGGTCCTTCAGGCTAGAGTGGTGCACAGGGAAATGTGGGCTGTAATCATACTGACATAACAATCCAAAGAGGGATTTCACTTCCCCGCTTCTGCTGCTAATTTTCACTCAAAAACCCAAGATTCAAACAGCAGCTACGATTAATGACATGCCATTAGATCGGATAATGACCGGCTAAAATATGAAAAGGAATAAATCATCACACACGGGTTGACAAAAAAAAAAAAAAAAAAAAAAAAAAAGGAAACAAATTTTGCAGGAGCTTTGTGCTGAGGGAAAATGCTGTTTACAAGGTGAAGAGCAAAGTGTCTTTCATCGTCACCTAATAAAACAGCAATCGGGTCCCTTTAAAAAAGTGCGTCGCCTGAGCTTTAACCCAAACCTAGTGGCTTACCATTGACTCTAAAAGATGGGTCAGAAACTCTACTTATCACATTAAAATTGTAGTTTTGTGTGTGACGGTGAATCAGAGTCCAGGTCCACAGCCTTCTTGAGTGACACTAAACCAAATTGCAGTAAGGGCATTTCCATTCACAAAGAAAGACGAATGGAGACAAGGTCTAGGTCTAGCAAATAAAAAAAAAGAGAAAAGAAAATCTCTTATATAACCACAACATGCTTTAAACAAGGGCACATGCCTCATCTCCCCCTGTGCAGCTCCTGTGAAACAGCTGCCCAGTGAACGCGAGGAGAAAGGAGCGAAAAGGTCCTGTGTGATATTCCCAGAGCAGGGCTCGCCATGGTTAGAGTAGCGGCGAGGGCGGTGAGAGCCCGCGGTAGCTGTAAGTCACAAGCTGAGGGAAAAACCCCGAGAATTGGCTGAGATGTAATCCATCATCAGTCACCGGCGAATACCTTGACAGTAATGTGAAGAAAAACAACATTTAGGAGCACAGAGGCCTTCTCCCCGTGGTCCATGCAGACTGCCATCTACAGGGAGGAGGACAGAACAAAGACATGGGCAGACTTAGGGGAAATACGCATGTGTGTTTTTATATGTGTGTGGCAAGCTGATGTGAATTTATGTGCATGCATGCGCCTGCATTTCTGGAATACCGCTTGACTGGGTTACAATAAACTTCAGCTTCAAACAAAATGGGTTTCTCTCTTCTTCACTGGGCTTGGGGTGAATGCATCTAAAGAAGGACATGTGATTCCTGGGGGCAAGCCAGTAAGAATAAAATTGTATTTTATAGCACAGGAACATATAGTATAGAATATATATAAACACATTCCTTCTATACAGTTTGTGAAATGTTTCAAGAAAAAGAGAAAAATGTTGTATTAATCACCCAGGTCACAGAAAAACATTCTAAATATGTAAATAAGGTGGAGAAACATAGTAGTACCATTGTGAATTTATGTGCTTTTGAATGTGTTGCAATGCCTCTGCTGATATTCAAGTCACTAAAGGTCATCGATTCTCTGGGAAGCAACGGGATAGGACGATCCCATAGCCTCGTCCAGCGTAAACAGAACAGAATATTAACATGTTTCTGCTTTAGAGCGTTCTTCTGGCCAAGATGTTCAGGAATTTAGGACAGGGGTTGAATTTACCTGCAGTGATGATAAGCCAGCCAGTGAATGATGATAAGCACCGATGAAGCTTAACAGAGTATTATACCTGGGTATATTCCGGGCTGGGGGTATACTTTAGGGTGTTATACTGACACTGATACATAGAAATATTTTTTTTAATGCTAAAATACATTTTGGTGTGGCAGTAGACTACTCTGCTAAGCTTCATTGGTGTTTACCATCATTCATTGGCCGGCTTATCATCACTGCTGGTAAATTCAACCCCTGTCCTAAATTACCGAACATCTTGGCCTGAACAACACAGGAAACATCCATCAATATTCTGTTCTGTTTATGCCGGACGAGGCTCTGGGATGGTCATATTCCACTGTTTCCCAGAGAATCGATAACTTTTAGTGCCTTGAACATCAGCAGAGGCATTGCAACACAATCAAAAGCACATAAATTCATAATAGTACTATTGAGTAGCAGTAGGAGTATATGCCTGGGGTATAATCTGGCCTAGGTCGCTTTAACCCCGGGTTAAAAGCAGCTTTAGCCTATTACACCGGTATGCATTATTTTCACTGCTCACTTCAAAACCGTCCCTTGACAAAAACAACACACAAGGAGCATCTAGAAGGGCTGTCTGAGTTGAAAATATTCTAAATACTATGTACACTTAGACGGATGATTTTTTTTAGTGTCTTGTTTTAGGTGGCTACATTACTTTTTTTTTTGTCCAGCAGTAGGCAGCCTCTTTCAAGCCTAGAGCATCTCTATGGTAATTTTTCCCTGCATTCATGCAAGTTGTCAATACAAGTATCAATTAGCGTGTTTTTCTCCCTGCTGTTACCCTGGGGTCTTGGAGGTTTTGTTGGATTTCTTTTCTTTATAGTATTTTCAAAACCTTGACCTGAATTTGTTAAGTGCCTTCATTATTAGTGCTACATGAATACTATACATTCAGCATTGTGTTATTATACGCTTTCAGTAACTATTTTCTAACATTTATTAAGAAATAAATCTCTAAATCACCCTTCCTTTGTCCTCTACCATTCCTTTTCTCCTTTAAGCTGCAAAATGGGCAACAGTTGTGACATTTATGATCCCTGTTGATACATCCATTTACTTATTTATTTCCTGTTGACATATGTTGTATTAAAACGTGACTTGCCGATGCTTTATTCATCACGGTGTCACGTTCCTCACGTCGCTACAAAGATGCACAACAGCCTTCAGCAGCTGTGTGTGGGAGTAAAGAATAACAGGGGCCTTGTTTTGGATACAAAACAAAAGTATTCTTATGGGAGACTAACCTTTGTAACGTAACATGCTTCAATATCAAGTCTTAATAGAGGAAGTAGCATTCATTAGGAAGTCAAACAGATATATACAGAATATTAAATGATAACCCTGATTCACTGATTCATAATGAGTCCCTGTGTTGAATAATGTAGAGAAACGCTGCTGTGCATCAAAGCGCCCTCTTTCCCTCATGCTACAGCCACTGCAATCAAACAATGAACTTAAGCACCATCTGCATTACCATATTATTATTAAACTTAGGGGTAATTTATGGAGCTAAATATACAATTAATGATAATCAATGTCGACTCTTCAGTGCAAGAAGTGGCCTGGTGATCCGTTAATAGGTTTAGTTCAGCCATTGACAGAGTTATAAATTATTCTGTCTTAGCCTTGCACACGCTTCTGTTTACAACCTACATATTTGCTGACCTTTTCTGGTGTGGCTTTGATGCGGCTGATCAATCCAATATTGTTCCATAAAAAAAAAAAAAAGGTTATTAAAATTTCATCCCCAAATACAGTGTGTGAGCCCTGCTGTAATGCAAAAGATTAATTTACTGGCGTAAGGCTAATGTGAATCGCTCTAATATGATTCACATTAAAGTGGGCCTCAGGGGCCAGCATTGCAGGCCTTCTTGATGCAGAGAGGGAAATTAATTAAAAACAATAATCGTGTAATTCTGCTCATTACTTTTGCACACACAGTAGGTCTTTATCCTGGTGTGTCTTTTTGATGTGTGTCAGATAGCGCCGCGTTCGCTCTGGGGGACAATCGCGCGCTTGCATCAGGCAGGTGTCATGGGCAATGTGAGGAGGAACAGAAGGGAAGTCTGGATAAAAGATTCCTGTGCATCTGGGCTGATGAAGAGCTTGATAACTCTCACTGCGATAGACAGTGGTAACTAGGACAGGAGACCACTCTGTACCTTCTCTTCCTCCTGTTTCACTGTGTTTCTTCACTCCTGTTCTCAAGCCCTTAGACTATGCCAAGTCAGTTTGACTAAGTACATTAAGGTGTCACAGCTTGGGATTTGGCGTTTGCAATTCTATTACAGCGACGACTCTAAAGGCAGACGTCTTCCATTCCCTCTGCTTCTCCTCCTGGCGTTGCCTCTGCCAGCCAACAGATGCAGGTTTTTACATATCAAAGCTGTTGACTTGCCAGAGTCGTTCCTTCATGCCTCTAATGCTCTTTGCTTCAGAGGACTGTACCTCGGTCCCTTGATCAAGTTACTAAACGCGGCTTTGCACATGGCTCACCACCAAAGGCGGGTGGCTCATGCTGGGACCTGGAAATGCAGGCGAGAAAAGCATCTCAGGGGGATTGGCTTGTGCTTACACACCATGAGACAGGCCAACAGTAAAAGGGAGGGGGCATACCGACAGACATATGGAGCGAACAACAAAAGCGAGGCTGGATTCTGTTAATAAAGTAAATTGTCAAGCTGAGGAAAAATGAACATGCATTTGGCGACGTTTCAGAGTCAACAGTTTGCCTTGACGTATACGCACGCTGAACACGTTTTTCCCGATTTTTGCTCAAATTGTGTCAAAGCAATGTAACAACTCAAGTGCAGATTGTTTGTGCTTTTTATCTTGGGCTTTGATGCCAGCTATCAATAAGTAACAAGATGACGAGCAGAGCTGGCTCTGAAGCGAGAACATGGCAGAATGATTGATTTATCAATAGCAAAGGCCTAATAACTCTCTTCATTATGTGTCCTGCTTTGAAGATGTCGGAACAGATGAAAGTGCTGCATGACATCACGAGCTAGAGTGCAGAAGAGGTGCTTTGTTAAAATAATACTACTTAATGATGAATAATTGTAATAAATTGTGTTGAAAGGAAGAGACAGAATTATCTGGAGTGAATTCAAGCACTTCACTCAATCTGTGTGCACCCTAGCGGAACTCATGTGAGTCATCCTGTGATGCAACATCACGCTAAGGCAAATCTGTGCAAGAAGAGGAATACATTTAGTTTAGCTTGTCTTTCATGAGGCCTTGAAACCTCAGTCTACCCCTTTTTGGCTCCGAAGGCATGACTCATCCATCGGAGTGTCACTAACAACAGTCACTGCCCGATAGTGACCCTTGTCCGCTGTCACAGAGACAAGGAAAAACCAGCAGTGGTTTGTGAGACGAGGTGACCTTTACTTCTCAGATGTCAGAGGAGAGTAATCTCAGTCCAAACGGTGATGACAATGACCTCCACTCTTCTGCTCGGGTCACTCAAAGGTTGTAGACTTTCCTGGGAATTGCGCCTTGGTTGTACCCTACTTTGTGAATATTTCAGGTAACCTTGAAAATTGAGTTTGTTTTTCAGCTTTTACTATATCATTTTGGACTTAACTGGGACACCCTTGTAAGGAATGTAAACCCTCGGCTTTGGATTTTAGTATTCGGCATACATTTAGTGCATTGTTAAGTTCCTGTGCTTCCTCTTCCCCTGTAAGATCATCTGTCATACTGGACAACAGGCCAGTTGCTGATCCAACATACTGATGCAGGATAGTCTTCTTCGATTCCTTAATGCACTCTGTAAAATAAATAGCTTTTATTCTCTAAAAACATTTTTAATTAAGGACTAACACATTATATGGTTTTACTCTGCTATGAGGAGAACTATTTTCGACTCATAACAGAGTATTTTGGAACTCACTGTGGTTTATTGAGATGAGGATTACAAAAAAAGAGATTTTCAATAACCAGCATGCATGAAGAAAAAAATAAACTTGAATAATGATATCGGTTGACTATAAATGTTTTTGCTTTTATGTATAATTGTGTTGACCTGAGACAAATGCTACACAGAATACAGCAGACACCTCCACTGATCTCCAACCCAACCCAAAATAACTGATCTATTGCTGCCTGTGTTGGTAAACTTCCCTCTGCTGGGGGCGAATGCCATTCATTTTTCTTTCACCAACTGAGGCAGGGATGGTATGACTAAGTGTCACATGACTAAATGCCTGGTCAAGAGTCTAAGCATTATGTGATGCAACACTTCCATTGCATCACACTCCGTGAGTCTTCCATTGATGCAACAACAGAGGCCAAAATCAAACATATGCTTACTATAAGTATATGTACGTTATCTTAGAAACATATTTGTTGGGTCACGCAGTGCTGATATATGAATTTATTTATGTAGTTATTTGGCATACTTCCCAATACATAATTTTGCAGCTGATATTTTCCTCTGTTGGTCAACTACTTAATACCAGCTAAAAGCAAGCGTATGGCTGCTATTAAAAAATCTCTGACCTGTGCTCCACTACATTTAAAAATATTCTACATTTTACACTCCTACACAGATCCGAAAGGTGTATTTATTAGCAAGTTAGGTTATAATGCAGCTTCTCACATTAGCTCAGGAATTTCAGAACTCCTCTTCTACCGGTGCATATTTCATTAAAGCTATAGTAATGTGAAAATATGGGGCTTGGGTAAATGTTCAAATAAAGGTGGCTGTGAACACATCTATTTAAAAATAGAGCTTCAAGGAACCCATTTAAATTTGCCCTGAATGAGTTGTTTCTATTGCACCACTCCCTCCTTGCACGAGGCAGCAGATCTAGCGAGCGTTACTAATTAATGAAGGGCATCTTAGAGTCTAAATCCTTTGTTTACTTTTTGGTGTCAGCATTGGTGCATAGCAAAGCCACTAACCTCTGATATGGGCTGTCATCACTGCATAATCATAATCAATTCAGCTGGAATTCAACAGTCTTCTTCAAAGCACATCAAAACTTCATTAATTCTCTTAGCACAGCGCAGTGGGAAACAGCTAAGCTGAAACGTGAACGCCATAGCAAAAAGCACAATAAAAACTCTCCAAAAATGAGGGGCAAAATTATGTACTAATCCTTGTTGGCATGAACGGGGGCTGCTCTTGTACCAATTCAATCACAATATTTGCAGTGTCAAATTCATGTTGAAAGAAAACTTGGGGTGAGCTGCTGCAATTTACTATCTATCTTTAGTTATATGTTAAGCAAGTCCCCTCTAAACAGCTGCTACAATGGAGAGATTACTAAAAATGGCAATATATAACATAACACATAAATTGCATTACATTTTGAAGTACTGCTACTCAGGTTCCCTCTAGATTATGGGGTAACACAGAATGTACGGATTATCTAAGTAGGCCATGAGGAAAACAATGACACTTTTTCTATTTCCCATTATCATCTGCCAGAAAATGGTGAGCACCCGACATGGACTGCTTTCATTTCCTTCTCATCCATCTTCCGCTCTTTTTTGGTGGAGAAACGTCCCCAGCTCTTGAATGAGTGACACTGCTTTGAATCCTAAAGTCCACTCGAAATATTCTATTCAAATCTCCATAAATGAATACAAAATGAATACTTGTGGGAGTGAATTAGCCACCCGCTAATTAGCTGCTAAGCCATCTTTGAATGTCAGGTCTTAAAGAGGAAACAGGGTTTCTCATTGGGCATCTGTAGTGGGGGGTCTGAGGCCATTGGATATGATCCGTAATCTTTAGCACGGTTTTGACGTGAGCACGTACACACAAACAAAAATTCACGCAAAGAGACACTAATAAATGTTGACAGGAGTATCTACAGCTCTATGCCTCTGTTAATATTAGTCTTTCTCGGTTTATGCTCAGTAGATAAAAGTCCTCCCCATGGTATAAGAGGTGGATTCAAAATGGTTTCTTCTCAGACCTGAGTCCGGGTGCTGGGGGACTGGATTAATTTTAAAGCCGTCAGTAGGAAATTGGATGGGCGTGGAAGGAACGAAATGCGAGAATGTTCAGTTTTGGTCACACTGGACCAAAGGTACACATACAGATTAATTACGCCGCATAAGAAGGAAATAAATCACGCACAACGCAAGTGACACACATTGAGCGCACATACATAAACACATATTTCTGGTACAAGTTCAAAGATTAGAACACTGTACTGCAGAGGTGTGAAAATCAGAGTCAGATTTAATCGTGAAACAAATGAATATTCAAACCTCTATTAGTATTACAAACAGAGGAGTGAGTGGGATTTATATTTTGTTTCTGTAATACTGACATTCTGAGGAAGGTCATATCTATACTGGTATTATCCGCATATCCACATATATAAGGCACTTTATGAATACAATAGGGATCAGGCAGATCTGAACTGCGTGTATTAACCAAGGGATAAGTAGCCATGTGTAGAAATGTATAAAATTGAGGTTATGATAGATTGAGACGCATCAGGAATCATTGTTAACCAGTGCGTCTTAACTTTGAGGCTGGTTTTGATTCACATCTCTGCTGTGCAGTACATATATACATACATATATATATATAGACACAGTCACATTGAGAAAAATACCCACTCTCTGTCTACTCACATTGTACAATCAGTTCCACCACAGCCTCACGGGGCTTCACGTTGAACCCATTATACTGACTGGTCTGGCAGCGGTATGAGCCCGTCATCTCCCTGGACACATTAACTATACGCAGCACGCCATCGTAGCTCTCCATCTGCATGCTGCCGTCTGGCATGGGCGCCTCCTTATCCGCTCGCGACCACAGGATGATGGGCTTGGGTTTTCCTGAAACAAGGCACTCCAGCTCCACTGTGTCACCCTCGCGGGCCACCAGGGGGGACTTGCCCCGGGGGACTGTCAGGTTGGGGGGAACTAAGAAAGAGAAAAACAGAGGAGGGACTGATATGGGGCTCTAGAAAGTCAGCAGGCGGGGTAAAAGGAGATGGTCAACTGGGAGGAGGTGGCGTGGAAGGTAAGGAGGGAAGCGAATGAGCATCCAAGTTGCGATGGCAATGAAAAAAACAGCATCTCTGCCACATACACAGTTTGTATGGTAGGACCATGCAGACACTAGCAGTGTTAATGTCCAACAGTTGTAGCTCAACAATCTGAGCATGTACCTCAAGTAGAATAGTCATGGAGGACAGCAGTGTAAATGTAATCAAGCAATGACAAACAATGAACAATGCACTAAATGGCAGACAAGCAAATGCACCTTGCTTTTATAACAGTAAATGTATATGTACTGTTTTGATGCTACAGTTCTAAGTTATGGAAACCCACAAGAAGTACACAATTTCTAAATGAGGATCAAACAGTCTTCTTTGTGAATTTATGATTGCAACTCCTGTAACAGAGATGCAGGAACTGATGTCACTATACTTCAACAGATAAAGAGCAGCAGCAGTGACCATATGAATGTTTTATGGACACTAAATGCAACCAACCACTCAATTAAATTTAATTTCTCATGTCTCCCTCATTTGATTCTCTTGACGGTTACTCCAAATTACTTTCCTGTTCACTCATCCTCTCAGCTAGTTCACATGCTCTCTCATTTCCTCTGCATTCTGCTGTTTTCAGGCTATTAAGAGATCTGACCGCGTAACTGTTTTTGACATTAAACACCATTAAAAGAAATATCCAACCCTCACTCTAGCACACACAGCTGTGACACAAAATGCTTATTCAAGGTTTAAATAAAGCTGTACACAAGATATTCAGCCTGAAGCTGTGTTTTAACACTTGGAAAAGTTTATCACTTCAAACTCAGCCTACTGTACAGTTAATGGGCCATTGGAAAATATGACCCCGAGAGTAGAAACTAAATTGTCACCAAGAACTATGGCAGAGAAAATAATTCAGTCACTGGTTCCTTCAGTTGAAATGCAGGCCTTTAGTTAATGAAATGCTTTATGGGGCTTTAACAGTCCCTGCAGTGGAAACACACATAAAGGTAGGCGAATGCAGTGATTCATATTACCACCAGCAAATATTCTTTTGTTTGCAGTACTACGTCTGCCAAACAACGAGCCTTTAAAATACCATCACCACCGTACGCACTGACATCAGAAT
Source organism: Apogon talboti (assembly GCA_037367365.1). Lineage (NCBI taxonomy): Eukaryota > Metazoa > Chordata > Actinopteri > Kurtiformes > Apogonidae > Apogon > Apogon talboti. Next base: position 10,420,098 of record JAPQRQ010000017.1, read on the forward strand.
CTGAATCATCAGTATTGGAGCGCCGCCGCCGTCATCATCGTCATCACTTGACAGTCTCATCATGATGTGATTTCCAGGACACTTTTCACCACCGTCATCATTTCCACATTCATATTTCTTATCACCAACATTATTACCATCACCCTCCACAGCTTTTTACTTCCCTACCCTCCTCCTTCATGCAGCTACTCCATCTCATCCACAGCATCATATAATTCAGAGCATTTACAACAGAACCCTCCCAAAGGTGATATAGCATTATTGCTGGCCGCGTAACAAAATATGGCCCAATAAATATTTTGTTCTTTGTTTAACGGACATTTTAGAGCCTGGCTGAAAGTGAACAATGAATAATAAAAGAAGTGCAGAGTGGCAAATTGCTGGACAGATTTTCATGGTTTCTCTGAATGTATGTGTACGTGGGTTGTAAACCTGTTTCTAAAGTCACTTTTTGGGGTCTTTGCCTCCTTATGGAGACACAATGCAAATCACTAATCCTGTGGTGACTGGGGAAGATATCCATCAGTGAATGTAAGTCTGTGTAACATCCCCTACCACATGCAAAGTTCATGTGTCCTAAGTTTGGAAAGCAGGAAACCTAGCAGGTTGAAAAAGGCAGCCTGGTTCCTCATCAAACACGCTGGCCAAGTAAATTTGTTTAATTAGTAAATCTGGCAAATTGCATCAGCTCCTGGAGTGCTGCGTGTGTTTGTATGTGTGTGCATTTTTGTGGAAGTCCAAACCATCATGAGAATCCAAGACCCAAAATAGTTCACCGCCAGCAAGTTTAGGAGTGTGTGTATCTTCTCAGCCATGATGAAACCATGTCATGCTTCCCTGATGATTTTTGAATCACTGTCATTCTGCCCAAACAATCCTAGAGCTGGAATGAAGTCAAGCCACATTGAACTTTCATTGTGATGAAATCACCAGCAATCTCCACTAAAGTGAAACGGAGTCCAGCTATATTTCCTTTGACCTCATTTCTGTCTGGGTGTGAGGTAACAATCCCATCTCAATGCAGCAGCTGTTGGGTTTTTTTTTTTCCCCCTTAAAGCTAACAGAGTGTTCAGCATTTATCCACTCACAGTGCTTAAGCCACAAAATGTAAAGCTGTGCGCGAATCATACATGAATCAAACTGATGGGCAAGGCTCAGCATGCAGCTCTTTCCAAGGTTTGGTTAAAGCACATTCTTACAAAATACTGAAAATAATTCAAACACTGCTACATTTTGCTATAGCTTCCAGACTACACAAAGTATTAACATGCTGGTTTCATTAGCATGTGATAATGAAGACTGGCTTCTCATAGATAAGTCTTGGCAAGGCTTTTTGGCACCAAAGGACCGGCTAAAATGATCTCTGCAGAAAACAATGACAGCGGACATTCATTTCGTTCTCATACATTTGCTGATTGGTATTCACACCACGTCTCAACTGAGGCAGCCCAGTGTCAAGAGCTGACATATTTTTTCCACAGCATATTTTCTTCACTTTTCCAAATGTTTCCTTGGGTCCAAACAGTGAGATGGTGAACTGACAGCAGCGGGATAGGAGGGGAGCGGCGAGCATCCATTAACGAGTGGAGGAGAGGTGTATTCACTGAGTTGCCATCATTACACCTGGCCTCTCCACAGCCCAGATTAGGCAGGCAATTACAGTTGTCTGCCTATTGGGTTTGGCAGCACAAATACTGGCTATCAGCTGCCATTGTCTCTTCACACCATCATGGAAACGCAAACAGGCATACGTTCTCTCAGACAGTCGCTCATCTCCTCCTCACTTGCTTACTCCGTATCTCATTATTCCTCTTGCTCTCTTTCCAAGCGAACACCCTGCCTCTGTATGTGAGACTGACCACTGCGATGCTCAGTGTGGCGGAGAACCCGCTACAGGTCTTCACTGTGCTCTCATTGTGCCAAAGCCATCCAAATGCCAGTGATGCCTGCAGGGCATGCCCGCTGTGCGCGTATGCTTGTGTAGCGTGTGCTTATGTGGTTTTATGTCTTTGCATGTGTATGTGTGTATAGCCGAGTGTTTCTCTTCTCGCCCTTGGGTGACATCATGCTGTGATCCTGCCTCAGTTTCTCAATGGAAAGCTCTGCACTGTTTATTGTTGACTAAAAATGCTATGTCTATGTGTGTTTGTCTGTAGTTTGAGCGCCTAAATTGAGGCTCCTTGTTTGGCCCGAGTAAAGCCACACAGAGCAGCACAGCAGACACAGTGCGATGTGAGCTGACTGCAAAAGCGGAAATATCTGGCTTTTTGCATTTTCTTACAGCGTAGAGAGGTAGAGTGGTGCGTATGGATGTCTTTGAGAATAAACAACATTTCTGCTGCCCCCTTTTTGGGTAACTGCAACGACATCACTCTCCATCACCATGGCAACATCGCACTCTCTACTATTGCAACTCCTGCAGAATGTGTATCTGTATGTGTGTGTGCGTGAATGTGTTTAGACAGCTTGAGGCCAATGAGTTGGTCACAATGTGAGTCTGAGTCCTGGACCTCTGGGGACAGAGAGAGGAGTCCTGTAGGTCTACTGTGGCAGTGTCACCGAGTGTGTGTGTGTGTGTGTGTGCGACTGAGAGCTGCATTTATATAACCAGAGGCTAATGTGGGATAAATATCTACAGATGGTTTTAGATTGGCTTTATTGTAATGAAAGACTGCAGCAACGTGCTCCAGACTAACCTATCATATCGCTGTGTGTGTAAGCACAATACTTTTCCTATATGATGTTATCTTTTGATCAGTGACCCAAAGCACTCATGGATTTATGTGGGTGAGATAGTAGAATAGCAGGTTTTCAACACTAATACTTTCACAGGTTCCATTTTGATATCTGCTTTCTGTAATGTTACCTTTGGCTTTTGAACATTTACCAGTCAAAACAGGGCAGTATGCTGTTTGTAACCAATGCCAACTGAGAAAATAGACACGTATACACCGCTATAGCTGCTTTTTGTGCTGCTCGGCAGTGAGTAACTCCGATGGAAGGCCCAAAGTTTAAATACATTGCTCTAGGGCCTAAACAGCAGGTAATGAGAGACTTCTTATTCATGTTTCCCTCCCAGATTTCCCAGCTGTACAGGGGGGTGATTTCCCAGATGCCCATCTCGGAGATGGGAGATGGTATTTCTATATAGCATGGCTTTAGGTGATGCAGTTGAGGCGATTTACAGGTACACAGTGCATTCTGTGCTCCGTTATCAAGTCTTATTAACAGATTTTATTGACTTATCACAAAGCAAAATGGATCCCAGGAAACCTACGATCCAAACAACAGCTATGCTTCTGTCTGCCACCCTCAGATTTTCACAATCTTCCATAAGTTGTAAATGTAGGTGTTTGTGTACAGTGTGTTTTTCACCCTGCAGTTTTAACACCTTACTCAGAGACATCACAGGTGTTGTAGTGGCATATGCTGCCAGGTGGTTATATGCCTAGCATTGTGGAAGTGGCATGACTGCGGCATCTACTGTTGTCACATGGCAGATTTATGAGGGCAGCATCCCAGCTGTGGGACAGCTGTTAGGCTCCTTTATCCAAGTTTAGCACTTGGTGGGGCTGCCTCTGGACCTCTATTGGCTTGTTAATCCAATGCTGGGATTCACGTCTCTCAGATGTGATTATTTTAGCTCTATTGGAGTTTCTAACTAAATTTTGGGAGTTATGGTGGTCCGCGATATCTCATTATCAAGATTCCCACTTGGTGTGGTGTTTGATAGCACACCACATCACATGTCCTGTTTTATCTGTACTTACAAATACACCAAAAACCAGACCCAAATACAGTCAATGAGTTTTTTAGTCTAAATTTTAATGAACAAGCACTAGCAAAGACTGGTATTTTGTACAAACTCGGTGTGTCTCAGAAAAAAGTGTTGTTTCCAGTGTTTCCACTCACCATCTCTAAACAACAGTCAAACCTTTTCACCCTGAAGGCGAGTCAAGGAACAGACCAGGTTTTCTCTTTATGGGGGTCAGTGAATTTTCTGCTGAAATGTGCACATCAGCACAGTCAACAGCCAGCGGTCATTCTGTCTATTATAGTCATATGTGATACAGTCAGTCAGACGGTAGCAGCTCATAACAAATCAGAGTCAAACAGACATCGTCCACGACTCAAATTCAATGTAGAAAAAAAAAAGATTGTGTACATTGTGTCTATTAACCCAGCTCATTTTTTAATCAGCTGAGCACTTAATTGATTTGCTTAATTCATTAACTGCAGCGATTCTTGAGATTGACAGAAACACTGGGGGGTGCCAGAGTTTCAGGTGTGAGGAGTATGCTAATTGAGAGGCTCATCATGAAAGGATTTATCTTCGGCTGAAAAAGTGACTTTCAATCCTAATACTCTGTGACATCAATCAGACTGGAGGCGAGCTGTACTGCCATGCGCTGGGCCTGAACTGTACTTTGTTAATTCCGATCAATACACAGCAGCTTCACAGCAGAGTTTAAATGCAGTTTTATGGAACAGAGATGTTCAAATGTAACATTTATACTAATTATAACACAGCGAGTGCAATGAGCGGGTATCAACAGTGTGAATCAATGTTGGAAACTGGCTGGAAATGTCAAGAATCCGTCTGTAATAACTCTAGACACTATTAAAATTTTATCTCTTAGCTGTCCCTGTGGTAGCAACAATCTGAAGCTAAATGACATTTCAGAGTCACAGCTGCAGAATGACAATGATCACATCATCTAACAATAATCCAGTAAGACACACCCACAAAACACACACTCCACACACAAGCTAATGAGAGGATTAATCGGCCAGTCGCTTTTAGAAGTTTATGGGATGTTTTATGTTTTACACTAATGCTCATAACTCTTTTCAGATGTTCCTGTGTCTCGTGTTTCTTAATCCTGACAGTATCCAAAGGGGAGGTCTGTGTCCTCATTTCCAGACCACGCTCATAAATAAGCATTAGCCTTGCAATCTCAGCAGCCCAGATGAGAAACGAAGTTGCTTATTTAATGAGTGTGTCACGATAGTAAATGTTAGCGCTGTTTTGCAAAAAGGGGGGGGGGGGTCGTGAAAGCTGTTGAAATCTGTGTTTATCAAAAGTTGAAAGAATGGAAGATAAAAAATATTCCGTTTTATAAAGACACACTGCGGGCTCAGGCTAAGCCCGGGTTTGGAATCTGGAACCAGAGCCAATGCTGGAACAGCCAGTGAGCTCCGAAGTGTTCAGACTAGAGACACTTTAGGCTCAATCGCTTTCCAACCACTTCCCCAGCATGAAACCCTGGCAGACCTGCAGTGTAATCTCCTCTAAACGCTTTTATTAAGACTTCTAATTGCAGCTCGGGCTTTCTCCCTTCAGGAGAACAGGCACAGGAACAAAAACGGGGCTTATTCACCCCAAAACAGGCTGCAGGCGTATGGCAAAGCAGAGGCACAAAGCCCTTTAGTACACAGCAGCTATACTGTTCTGCTCACCGAACACACTTCTGTGATTCATGGCATCAATCTGACTGAAAGAACCGGCACACACAACAGGCATTCTCTAAGAAAACAGTCCAGTCACATGCAGGTATAGCAGCAGGAATTGTAACTGGCAGAAGCAAAATTCAATATATCATTTCCTATGACAGAAACAGCTCTATGTCAATGCAACACTTTCATAATATTTCATACCCACACATCTGACTGGAACAATGAAAGCTTAAGAAGCAATCACACCTAAGCCTAAAGGAAACCTTTCATTTCATATGATCACAATAGTCAGTCATCTCCTTGGTTATTTCCTCAGTCAGGATTTTTTTTTTTTGCACATTAAAGGGTCTGTGTTAATGCATTGGCATCACCCAGGCACTCCAAAAGAAGAGACTGCACTACTTAAAAGATAATGAGGAAACAATCTTGGCAGGTGCGATTGATCCCACTGTTTTATAGCGCTGGGATTATCAAAGGATTATCTAACAATAATTACGCAGCCAAGGTCGACACACTGCTTTCATGTTCTCTCTGTGAGTGGCAGCACGTAGCGTGTGCGATAGGAAAACAGGGTGTAAGGGTGTACGCGTGTGCGAATGTGTTATCGATGTGTGCGTGCGCGATGTGTTCGTGCACCTCTCGTTGCAAGTGTAAAGGTGGAAATAAATTGCTATAAACCCATTCGCCATCACAAGTCGCAAAACATCCCACAAACCCAAAAGTCATTTATCAGTACCAAACACACGCCAGTGAATTGAAAGCAAAAACAGATATCTCCTGTTTTCTAGCGCCAACACCAGCCCGTGGGAATCCCGCATGTGGAAAATCAGAAAAATCTGCGGCGAAAACCTGTGGTGACTGGTCTTTGAGGCGTGGAGTCGTTCAGGTCACATCCCTCTGTGGACTCGATGGGTGATGAAGTAATGCGCGGTGACACTGGAGCATCACCACACATTTGCTGCTCATTGATTGGCCTCACACTGGAGATTACAGATAAAGACTACCATTCCTGTCCAATTACATGTGTTATGGCTTTGTCTCTCTAAATATTGCCTTTCACTGTTATAGCAGCGCCTGTAGGACGTGATTAAGCACAAAACGTATTGTTAGCTGTACTAAATGTGCTATGTAACAATCTTCTAAAAGCCAGGCTGTCTTTTGTTGCCTTTTTTTTGGAGCTGTTCTAGGCTCCTTTCTTGTACATCTGACAAACAGAGGGCTGACGGATGTTAATATCTAACACAATAGAGAGCAGAATAAATGTTTGACAGCTTGTTTTATCCTTGGATTGTTGTCTTTAAAATTTCAACCGTTTTCATTATCTAAGCACCTACATGTCGATTTTTAAAACTAGTCGTGTACAATTGTGTAGCTGAGAACCTAAAGAAGCAGAGTTCGGCTGCTGTGAGTTTAGCTGTAACGACTTAACATGCCATGATTGAAACTACAATGATGCAGTTCAGTAGACAAGGTGGATTGGTATGCTGTGTTATTATCATGCTGTATACATGTATACAAGTGTTAGTCGGAACAATGGAGGAAGCAGCCAATTAGATGGAAGGATAATGGATGTTAAGTCTCTGATTAGTTGCACTGATGGAGTCAACTTCAGTTCACAAAAAGTCCAATTAAACAATCATTGCAATGCAGTATTACAGGTGTGCATGACGTAACTAGGTGTTAAAGTAGAAAGTAGCTGTTGTAGATTATTTACAGACTGAGAGCTGGACTTCTGTCAATGTCTACTGAGGGAATTCTCATGCTAAGAAAATGATTCGTAAAAAGGGTTCAAGGCGTTGCTTGAGCTCCCTCCGTTAGATTTTTAGCAACAGATTAAATCAGACATATCCTGTAAAACCTCAAGTATCACCAGCTCCAAACATTATGAGAGTTAAGGGGGAAATATTTGGTTTGGCATGAGTTATCTCAATCATTAGGGAAAATTACCTTCCACAGAGAGTGCTTAAATTATGCTATAGACATTTACCAAGTTTAATTATACTGCATACTAATGTTCTTATTAAAGGTTCATTAATGAAAGATTTTCAAGTGCTCGTGCGCTTATGATGAGTTTGTGCTGGGAACTGGTCATTTGTTGATTTAGTCGATGGCATTTCTAAGCTATCAGTGGTTTGTGTTGCACACTGTTGTAGTTGTAGATTAGCAGAAGAGAAGTCGTCCCTATAGAAACCACTGCATACAGTAGGCTGTTCATCACTGATGTAACTTAAAGTCAGAATCTTAGAAATGGAGTTAGCAAATGCCGACTCCCAACACAAAAAAAGCACCAACACAAACTTTACATAAGGATCAATGACGTGAGGTTAATCTAGTTGTGTCCTTAAGATTTAGTTCAGTTTAAAAGGGGTAACTAAATAAGGAAACTAAAATAATAAAACACTAAAAAAATACAATGAAACACATTACTTTTTCCATTGACAGTTTTACATTTTTTGTTGAATCAGTTTTGAAAATAATTGTGAATGATAAAAATAGTGTGGTGTAACCCCAACAAAACGTTGCAACCACATAATTAAACGTGCTTAAAAGAGGTGAACATTTTTCATGAAATGCCATTGTTCTGACCGTTATAATTTATTTGTTAAATTACATGTATCTGTCAAGTCCATTTCACGAGGTCTCAAAATGGTGTGATATTTCTGTTGCTGTTTAACCATTTGACATTTCCAGGCACATTTTCCCTATTTGTGAGAAAATTGTACAAATGCCATGCCTAATTACATGAAACTAAGATAAATACTTAAAAGTTCACTTTCAGAAACCAGATGCATGCTTTCAAAAACAAGTTTGTAAAATAATTTTGCCAGCTCTTAATTGTCAATGACCCATTAGCACATGTGCAAATCTTTCATGCTGAACCTTTAAGAACCAAGATGAGTAATGCAGTTAATCCCACAACTATCTATTCTAAACACTCGTTAGATCTTGGATGTAATTTCCTTGTTTAACCTCAAATTGCTTGTAAATAAAACTCACATTTGGATCTGGGAGCCTGCAAGGTAATATCCATGCCCTAATTTGATTAATAGGAGTGATAACAAAATCTTCAAAGTAATGATGTAGCAACCTTGCCGCTGATGTTCTGTCTTTGGTGAGTCAACCGCAGTATGTGTGTATAGGTAAAGTAACCTGTGTGAGGTGTGTGAGGGAATGCGCCGCTGACACAAAGGGGTGTGAGGCTCACCAGTTGTGGAGGAGATGTTGACGTCAATGCTGATCTCGGGAATGCCTCCTCCCTTCAGCGCCGCCACGCAGGTGTACGTGCCAAAGTCTGTGAACTTGAGGTCTATGATGTCCAGGTTGGTGGTTCCGGGGGAGATGTCGGGGTCTGTCTGGGTGATCACCATGCGCTCTGAGCTCCGCAGGGCCCGGCCGTTCTTCAACCAGCTGAACGTCAGCTCCTCTGGCGGCGTCGCCTCCACCTGTGACGTCGCCATTTGGGTTAAGTGAGTTACAGTGATTTGTGATATTAAATTGATGTGTTTACACTGGTTTGACCTTATACCTGGCATGATATTTTGACTTCTCGTCCGATCTGGATGTTGTCGTCGTTGTGGTAGGGGTCAGGGGTAATCCAGAATCGTCCCTTCTTCAATGCTGTGAAGAGACGATCGCTTTATTAGAAATGATTTGCATTTGCTGCACTTTTTCATTTTGCAAGTCTCTGTTGAGGGAACGAACCCTGAAACATTTCCTCTAGGTTATGCCTCTGCTTGTCATACTGAAGTGATTTCTCAGATGTAATCCCAAAGACAAGATTTTATGGATTTTTTAATAGATTTTTTTCAACATTTTTACTCTGCTCAGTGTTCACACTCGGGCTGTAAATCAGTGTTATGCATCTCGGGTGGCTGCACAGTAAATCTCTGTATATCTCTATATACGCATTGTTTAAACGCACAGAAACAGCAGTCGGTGTCACAGCTACTTGGCATAACTGATCGGAGCACAATGCTGTGAGCCAAAATATGTTTGGTTTTGTTCATAAGACAATTCAATTTAGTACCACGGTCATGAAATAATGAAAATGGTGTTGAACCGGGAGAGCAATGGTATACACTGACGTGACAGCAGTAACTGCTTTAGTGTACTGACTCAATCTTTAGTTCCTGACACCGCAACAGGGTCAAAACAGACTCCTACAGATGAAGCAGCACCCACATGTTTGTTTCAAAGCCTAACACTCTGAACATTAATAGAGATACAGTATCTACAGACTGGAACTTTTCAGCATTCTATTGCATCTGCACAGGTGCACACACACAGCAAATACAGACCCATTCACAAACACACACCTTGAAATTGGAGAGATACCTAACAAAATATCCACCATTTCTAATCCAATTTGGTTTGCAAACTCCATTTTCAAAGCATAGCTTCTCTGAAAAGAAAAAAGAAGATGATTTCATTATAATGCATGCTGTATTGGTTCCAATCCCTGCGCCTACTGTTCAATTCATCTCCTCAGCAAAAAAAGCTGACGGCACCATGGAAATCTTTTCATCTAGCAATTCCCAAGTGACATTATCATATTCAGTTTGGTAAAGGGAAAACGAAAACAAAACCTGCGTGTCAGATTTAAACACAGGAAATTGAATGTGCAAAACATTGTGATGCCTGCCGAGCTACACATTGAGGGGAGAGACGTGTGACACTCGCCTCCTTGACATGATCTACCTCCTCGTATTTGAAATCAGTGTCAGCAGGCAGAGAATCCTATTTCTGACGCGTGTCAGATACGAATATTAGAATCATGTCAACGCTATGCAAATTTGCCCAAATACCATTGTGTATCTGCTTTCATTCTTGTATTCCATATATTCTTATTCTCTACGGCAGTACCTATCAATCACGTTGTTTATAATTCAATAGAACAGGCTTGGAAACACTGACAATTGACATAATATGACATATGACCTTTACAGCTGTGAAAAGAACACAAGGCATTACCAGCCAGCAATGTTTATTTCCTGTTTGGGCTCAGCTCTATATTAAAGCCTACATATGTTATATACACAATATAGTAGAGCAAACCCACACAACATAAGCTCAGTAAGACAATATCTAGTCCATGGTGGAAGCCATTTAATGGGCATATCAGCGAGGAAACAGGAAACATTTTTCTCAATCATACATGTCAGGCAGTGAAAGCACCTTAAGACAGAGTTGTAGCTGCATCTTGACAGTTTGAAAAGGCTTTTGTGTCTCTGTGACATTCTCAGCAGAGTTGGTAGCTGCACAAACGCATTTTTTCCACACATCTATGTGAATCATTGTGCTGTCACAGGTGACAACGGATAAACATTTGGATTAACTGCTTTCCCTTTTTTTAACATTCCTTTGGCTCAACTATATTCCTCTTGCAAAAGAAAAAAAACAGTGACTTTAACATCCACCAGCCTCCCTTTACTAGACTCGACTCTTGTTAATGACAACACATCAGCTTGTGACGATGCTTGTGGTTCCTTTTTTCTAAGATGTCTTTGGTCAGTAGACACAGTGTAGATGAGATAAAGAGATGTTTGTTGAACGCAAGAGAGGGAGAACGAGAGGAAAAAGTAGCTCTGCATATGAGGCACTTTCCCTTCTTGCAAATTCTGTATATGTCTATAAATGACTGCTTGATCCAGACTTCCCATATTAAGGGCTGGTTTATTTGTTCAACCACTGCATATAACCTCCAACTACATTTCTGATTTAATGACAAGTTTTGTTTTTCGCATAGTTTTTATTGGGCTGCATCTAATTTACAAGTAAACAAATGCACTCAGTACGGCACTATTACCATCTCAGTAGAGTCACTTTTAGAATAAAGTTTTGGTTTTATGTGCTCAAAGCAAATCTCCTGAATATGGCACACATTTGCCTAATAAAGGGGAAGCTGCTCCAGATATTCACCTGCAGTTTGGTTTGACAAGACGAGTGTTATTAGCAGAAAACACAAAGTAAGAACACGGTGACTTATTCTCCAAAACCCACCCATAGTAATGTTTATTAAAACGTAAATGCTGATGAGAGTCCCATGGCCCCATCAGTCATTAAACCCTTATATGAACTGTTCACACCCTGTAAGGCAATGGGACGCTGTGCACCAATCACGTAGAGCTAACTGTCTCGCAATCAGATAATGAGTAAATCAATTAAAGAATCCATTTACAAGGAAACCGGGGTCAGTAAGGCTATAGTATTTTCTTTTTAAATCATTCCTAATGCCGTAGTATCTGCTTGAGTCCTTTACATTGTTTGGTTGGTAGTTCCATGAAAGCACACTTGTTTGTAGAATCAAAATGAAAAGCACCAAAAAGAGTTAAAGAAAACACAGTGATGGGCTTTTATTTTTCTGAATGCAGTACAAGACAGAGGAGTTTTCACAGGTGTCAAGAGAGTTAATGTGTTGCCCTTAAAAAGTCACATTGTTCCAAATCACTATAGAAAATTATCTCTAAGGTTTCACTGCTCAAATATGCGAACTGTTCTTTTAGTTTTTAAACCAATAAATAATAAGATTGTAAAAAAAAAAAAAAAAGCCTTAAAAAGATTTATAATGTGCTTCTTTATAGATTGAAAAGAAAAGGTGCATCTGTCAAGGCCCACCTTCTCAATTGGCATATTTTCTCCATTTCCCTGCATATTCAGAACTGATTGCTGATGTACGGGAAGAAGCATTTATACATATATGTACTCCACACAGACCTGTTTGCTCATCCTCCATTTTTCAATATCTATGATAATACCAACACACCAAGGAGACTAGCTATTATCATACTGATCACAATATGTCACCGCTAAGCATCAAAGCTAACATCATTTTTCTTTTATCATGAAAAAAACCCCAGATGTTTAAGATTCAACTGCTTAATGCTGTGATGGGGCGGGGAAAAGCTAGTTTAAGCTATTGAAAGAAATTAGCATAACATTACACAGTAAATCAAGTTTGTCATGTTAAGTTGACGCTGGAAATAAGAAGTCAAATTCGTGAAAAATCGAGGAAAAAATAAATAAGAAGAAATGAAATCTAAACATGCAGGCATTATTTCTAAATTTTAACCTCTTTCCTGGCTTTGATGTTAATGAAGAGTTCCAGTGACTTTTATTTAAATAAGAAATACAAATGCATGATTACATGTGAGTGGTCATTCTTCTATTCCCTACTTGTCCTCTTGATGACTCAGCCTCCCCTCACTTCCACACACAGTTGCAGTGCACGTCAAAACAGCCAGGGCTGCGTATGTGCACTCATGCATATTTTAGAATCAGCTCCCTTCCTGCCTCCTCCAAATTCAAACCTCCTTTCCTGCCATTTTATCTGACTATAAATATTGAATAGCAAGTAGGCATTCCTGTAAATCGACTACATTTGTGTACAAGAGAGATAAGTGGGCATTACTTCGCTCGGTTGTAGTAAATTTCGCTGGACAGCTGCAGCTGCCTGTTCCCTTATGCATGGAGGGAAATCTAAAACCTAAGGATTTTTAAAGGGGACTGTGGTGCATGTGTGAGGTGAGAAGTGCAGAGTTGGGAGACTTGGGAGGCAGCGTGCTGTCACTCCCCTCACTCCCCGTCCTTCCCTTTCTGATAACCAAGTCGTGGCAAAAGTCACATGAATGTTTAATGAGAGCTCCGCATGGAAACAGAAGTTTCCCATTTGTTCTGGAGGTAAACTGTGTCTGACTGTTGCTACACAGTTTCCACAACATCATTAATATATTACAAGGCCACTGTTTGTACAGTTTGTGAATCTGTATGTACATAATTATATAAGCAAAAAAACAGCCTTTGCAATTTAGTGCAATACTTGTATATATAAATCCTGATGTAAGTTTTAAATGGAATAAAGATTAAATAAGGAATAAAATAAGCGGGACTCGTAGTCTACTCCAACCAATGGCAGAGTCAGTTGTCATGGAGATGAATCTGCTGACAGACACTCAGCAGCTGTTATGATATCACAGTAGGGGTGAGCGTCACAATAACAGTACACAATCCAAAATAATGACAATGTGTGACTACAATGATCAATTATTCTCTTGATTTATAGTGTAAACACCGACTCAAAAAATACCCCTCAAAATTCATTTTTCTATCACACCAGCAGCTGTAAACACATACAGTGATACACAGGCTGGATGGAAGCGGTAGCGCTAATGCTACATGTAGACGGATCCCTTCAGTTAATTCACTGTTAGCGCTCATGTCCTCTAGCATGTGCATTAGGGTTTGTGACGCCACTGGTGCATCTTACAAACAGATGCACCACCTGAACACGGATGTGATGGAGTACAGGTTACACATGAATACACACAGATGTAATTTCAGATTACATGCAGAGTCTAGGTCTGGAATAATTAATACGATGAGCTAATTTTAAAAACACATCTCAGCCACCAGTGAAGAAAAGCCTTGTTTTTGAAAAGCACTGCTGGCATCACAAGCGCTGGGGCACGAAATAAAAAAACAACATCAACACACAAGCACATTTTGGACTCTCATTTCATTTATCATTATCTTGTCATTCAACCATGACAGTGGGAACATGCAGGGTGTAAGCGCTGGCTCATGAAGTAGAAACTGGACCATCCACAAATGGCGTGGTTGATGTAGTGATGGGCTGCTGACACGCGAAGCTCCGGTGCATGCGCCGTAGCTCATAAATCAGATGTATCGAAGCACAGTGCCGAGGCGTGGTTTGGTCACGTGACTTGTGACGTTCGACACACTTGAGTGACGTATGAAGCAGCTGAGTGCTTCGAATCAC
>JAPQRQ010000017.1:10434622-10450799 GCA_037367365.1 Apogon talboti
TTAAATACAGAAATAGCACCCGTAACTGAGACTGCGCCTTTTAATACGGTGCGCCGTATGGTCGCGAAAATACGGTAGTTTCAATCATATGTTTCAACATTCTTCTCCTTTTTTGTTTTCTCGCTCACACCGTTGTCACATACATATGTACAGTATTGTCTCCTTTCACATACACATTTTCAACTCATGAAACAGTTACTTGAGGACATGCACTACAAGAATATTACCGACAACAGAAAATATAAGATTATAGGATCTGTATTTTATAATGTTAAAATCTACCAAAACAATACTGCCAATATTGAAAATGCTGCAGTGAAAGAGAATGGAATGGATCACAGATGCAGGGCTATGGAGTTAAAGAAGATAAATATCCACTTTACTGTTTTACAGTTTTGAATATAGATTTCTGAGTTTGGAAGACGTATTTGAATGCACAGAATTGTACAACGAGTTCAAAAGTTCCTGCTGAATGCATCAAAAGTTTGTTGTCTGTATCAAACTCCGACATAGGAGTGGGAGGCAGCTCACTGAGGGGTGATGGATACAGTCTGTACTTCCACAAATATAGGTATAATATGCCATGCAGTGTCATGATTGGTGGCAAAAGGTTACAGTGGGTTGGCTACTCACTAAGAATAAGATGACAGATGGTTTTATAACGTCTTGAAAACCTGTCGTTCGAGTGCACATAATTCACACATATTCTCTAAACCTAAGTACACTGAACTAAACTGCGATTGAAAACTGAAAAACAAACTTTGAAAGTATAATAACAAAAGGACAGGATTTCAACCCAACCTCTGTACTTCCACTCTACATGTGACCCACTCCTCCACAGCTCACCAATGTGAATGAGGCACTATTTATTTATTCAATTTCCATCCATCCATCAATCTTCTGAACCCGCTTCATCCTCACTAGGGTTGCGGGGGTCGCCAGTTCATTGCAGGGCTGACACAGAGACAAACAACACTCTCACATTCACACCTATGGACCATTTTAGATTAACCAATTAACCTATCAGTGCATGTCTTTGGATGGTGGGAGGAAGCCGGAGTACCCGGAGAGAACCCACGCAGACACAAGGAGAACATGTAAACTCCACACAGAAAGGCCCCACCGACTGGTGTTGGGAACCCAGGACGTTCTTGCTGTGAGGCACGAGTGCTACCCACTGCACCACCGTGTCACCCCCATCCATCAATCAATCCATTTTCCAAAATGTTTAAACCTCAGGACGGTTGCAGGGGATGCTGAAGCCTATCCCACCCTGCACGTGTTACCAGTTCATCGCAGGGTCCACATAAACAGACCAACAACCATTCACACCCGCGGAATATTTAGATTGACCAGTTGACCTACTAATGCGGAGACAGGGAGAACATGCAAACTCCACATGAACAGGCTGGTGTTGGGATTGAACCCAGGACCTTCTTGCTGCGAGGCGACAGTGCTAACAGTGCACCACTATGCTTATGTGAAAATAATTAACATGAGTGAAAAAGATTCCTAACGGGCCTGGTATTGTTAGTCTGTCTGATGCCTCTAAATGTTTACAAAACCACCCAGCATGTGGCACTTCTTAAACAGCACATTGCAACCACTTACGCTGTTCACTACATTGTTTTTATTAATGAAGGTACGACAAGGACGACAACAACACAAGGTGCTTAAGCCACACACCCCTCTTCATAATTCACATGGTGCAGCTCCTCGGATCCTCGCTTCAACTCTTCACCCCTCCCACCAGAGAGACGAGACGAGGAGTCAAGGTGAAAATCCAAGGAGAGGAGCCAAAACAATATCAGACATCTTCACCTCTGAGCCTTCATATTTAGTACATTATGTTAAATATGTCAATATACCGCCGTATTTTACAATCTCAGATAAACATGCAGGCAGTGTTCATGTAAATGATGATTAACATGACAACATGTAGGGATGACATTGCATTTGATCACTTTAAATAACTAGTACAAGCATCGAGCAGTGGAGGAGGTGAAGAATAAGATATTGAGAAGAGCTTTAGGCGTTGAATACCCTTCCATCTCGGTCATTCAAGGACTTAAACATGATCGTCCCTATTCCAATACATACATGTGAAAGAAAACAAATGTAGTCTATCAAAGGAGATAATGGGTATGTGAGAGTTAAAATGTACAATATGTATGTGATAGCGCAAGACAGGATTATATCTTGTATGGCCTTGGATATGCCTTGGATATCACAAAGGTAGAAAAGCGCTTTATAAACCCAAACCCACTTAAGACATCTACTATAGCAGCTGTCTTCATGGACTAGCAAGCAAAAAAAAAAAAGGATGCTTGTGCTTATATTTGTGTTATACATTTGCTGTGTCTTCTGTATCCCATTTTCTTGAGATTCACCGGCAATACAATAGGAATTCAATGCATTCTTTTGACTCATTACCGTACATATCAGAGTGTTCCTTTTAAAAAAAAAACAAAAAAAACACACACACACAAAAACTGAAGTGCTTCTGCCTGCTGTGAGCCTGTAAGATTCTCCATAGCTTTAATAGCCTGTGGGAATAATGGGTGGCCTGTACATGAAAAGCGCAGATAATCACACAAAGAGAAAAGCCCCGGTTGAGGCCTTCTTCTACAGAGAGCTCATGTCATACGGCAGGATTACAATACCACCTCAGGGGAGCTTCTTAGCAGGGCAAAAGTACACACAGCCCTGACATACTGACTGTGACATGCACGTACTGTATGTACACACACAATGACAATGACAGCATTATGAACGCAACCAGACGAAGAAAGAAAAAAAGCAGAATGAACGTGTGCCTCTTTCTCTAGTACATTGTCCCTGCTTTTGTTTGGTAGAGAAGAACCACGAGTCTCACTGCACTTTCACTCTTAATCATCGTCATCCCGTCTCCCCATCAGTCCTTCTCATTTCTGTCCATCCATCTCTCAGCGGGCATCATACTGTGCTCTCCATTCTCTCTTGCAGAGAATATCAGCATGTGAAGCCGAACTCATCTCTCAGAGCCAGATGGATGTCGCTCTAACTGCCACCCTCCTCTGCCTCATCTGCTCTGCTCAAGGTTAAACACGCAAAAGGACAACGGGCATTATTAGCATGGTTCAAAACACAAGGTTTTCACCTATACACCTTGGTACTGCCATTCACTTATTACCCCTCCATGCATCTTCACATTAGCGCCAACATGTTCTCAATGCATCAGCACTTTTACAATATCAGGGCCACTTACGCATGTCAAGCCTTTGGAAAAATCAAAAAAGAAAGCCCTAAATGTTGTTCTCCACCTTGAGACTGACCTCCGGCTTTAATTCATGCTGAAAAACTCACACAGGCATTGTACGCACAAACAATATAAGTATGTGCACGCATACAGTCTAACACTCGTACAAATACACACACGCACGCGCACACACACAGTCCGTAGGGCTGGGGCCCACAAGACCAGCCTGCCTGTGCCAGTTCTGGCCATCCAGCCATTAAATTTGGCATTCATGAATGGAAATATATTCAGCTTTCGTCCAGAATTTATTCCAAAGCAAATTTGATAAGGGTCATTCACATGTTGATTCACATGCTGACAGCCAGATTTTTACAAGGCGTGTCCTGATTGTTTTTTCCCACCAAACAGTATAAAAATACACAGTTGGAAGCACACACTAAAAAAGATTGCATTTTTGCCTCTCTATAAATAACAGCAAGCTTCCAATCAGAGATACAAAGTGACTTGGCGGTTTGCAAGTGTGTCTGAATTTGTATTTATGTCAATGTTATCCTCATATGTTTGTTTCTGTCTGTGTGCCTCCACAGAATTAGCTGCGCCTATGGTAGCAGGTCAGAATGATGGATGTCCTGGGTGTGAAAGCTTCATGCTTGGAACTGTCAGGAACCCCTGAAGGAGTTGACAAGAAAATCCAACGACAGCAGAGAGCTGTTTGATTTTGAATCTTTGATAGCTACAACAATGCTCATTTCTCTACATCACAGACGGAAAACACATTGCTCTGCAAAAAACGGAAAACACATGCGCATGGTTGGCTGTTTGTGCAGGAAAACATGAAAACAAAATGCTAGGCCAGCTGTCCGTTTCAACAACACCCTCTACAGACAGTCCTGTCTCAATTCGCCAACTCTCCATTTGAAAGCTGCCTACTCATATTTGATATCCAACAGAAGACAGCACAGGAAATCATTGGAGAAAAACAACCACACAGTATTTTTGCATTCTTACAGTATATTAGTTTTGACATACATTTTTATCATTGTAATTAAATAAACATGCATGATCGACACAGTGCGAAAGACTGCCTGTAACGCGATGAATATGTAGAGTCATTGTATTTACACGAGTCATGCATTCACACTCAGCGTGCTAACATTGAGCTATCAGATGGCGCCATCCAGATAAAGCCCCAGCTAGCTATCAACTTCCCTTAGATTAATTGGTGTCAATTTGGTGGTGACTGTGAGGTTAGTTTGTCTCACATCATCATTGGAATATTGACCACGGTTATGGCATGCAGCAGATTTTCCTCCTATTGCGCTGGCCTACAGCAGACATATCACAAACTGGTGTCTTTGTTGAGGACAGAATGGACTGGAGTGGCTGGGGTAAGCAGGGTATTGACCTGCGTTTGAAGACGTGTTGTGGAGCCTTAATCCATAAAAAGGATCTTGTCAGCAGGGTGATGTGATGCCAGTTGCCTGCTGGGCTGGCTGTGGAGATGGCCAAGCCCTGGAAGGCAGTCTGGCTGGTGGGACAGTATGGCCAGAGAGACTACCATCTGCTGGGGAAAGATGTGCGTTTTCATACACATACACACAGCCCCCTTTGGTAACAGCAGTTTGAGACGGTTTCTCAAGGACTGGAGATGGGGGAGAACGAGCTGAGACAGGCAATGATGAGGCCACACGGTGACCCTGGAAACTATGCAGAATGAACTTAAAACCACAGGAATTGGTTTTTCATACACACATGCAGGAGGTGCAGATGCATACATACACACATTTACAGGCAGATGGCCAGCATTTCTCCCCAGTGGCCATGAAGCATTATAGTATACCCTCAAAGATACATCCTAGTGTTTTCATATCATACATAAACATGCAGACATGCTTGCTACATTACAATGGAATTCTTGGTATTCATGCATACAGTACGATAACTGCATATTTAATTATTGGAACATATGGGAGTCAATGTATTCAGCAAATACGGTACATTAAAATCAACATGCAAAATAGATGAAGTCAAAAGGAAAAAATGGATCTGCATTTGAATGAATGTGGAAATATATAGGTGCATTTTTAAATCTCCCACTCTGTTCCTATCACACATACACACAGACACACAAACAAAAAAAAAGAGCAACTAAAGGTCTGCCTGTGCTCTAGCCTCAAGTCTAGCTCATCCCCTTTCAATTTTCCATTTCTGCTTACTTCAAAGAATCATAACGGTTTGCCAGTGTAGCCAGTGAACTGTATCATTTGCAGAGCGCAGTTTACAGGAATGCACAATCTCAATGTATAGCTACAACATAAATTATCATTAAAAAAATATCAAAAATAGACAAAAGACAAATGTGAGATTTACAGGGGAGTTGTGGACAGAACTACAGGTAGACGTCAGCTGCCGTTTGCATAATTTTAGCCACTCCAATTTCCCTGATTGATTGTATTGATCCTCAAGTAAATCAGGAAACATTTAAAGAGCTGTGCAGTCGACCTTAAAATAGCTTCATCTGGGTTTTGAAGATTAGCTGCGAGTAAATGTTGACATATTTACAGTATACCTTCTGTGTGTACCACTGTGTAAATTCAGTAGAATCTAAACGAACTCCAACTTGCAGAGCTAAGAGAAGGTGATCAAAGAGGTTCAAACCCTTCTGTGCACTACCACTCAGCCCTGTCCACTCCACCTCCATTTACTCATTCACTTCACCCCTGTAAGGACCATCTCAAAAGCAGTAAGAGGACCCTGGAAGCGAACTATAAAACCCCCTCTGACGCACACTCATTCACTAAAGTTCACCACGGCCCCTAAACCGCAGCATTGCAGGAGATACTAGATATACTGTAAATGTAATAATAAATGAGTTCATGCTGTTTTACAAAAAGCACCGTTGAATATGATGGAGATAAATTTTAATAAAATAATCAGTTTGTAGTTTGAAAAGATCTCTTTATAGACAACAGTAGAGGAGAGATAATTAGCTAAATGAGGCATCTAAGTGTATTTAATTTTTCCTGCTAAAGGTATAGATTCACAACACTAGCCCACTCAGTGTTGATGCTTGAAATACATCAAAAATGACAACTTGTCTCTGATAAATACTGATACAAACTTGTGTACATGAAAGGAAGATGTGTCTATGACGTAAACATGTACAACCTGACACACTTTAAGGGTGTACTGTGGTTATACCTCCCACTCTAATCATCTGGTACACGTTAATCCCACATTGCATTTGCATCACTGACAGCTTATCAGACACCTGAGAGTGAGTCTGATGCCGCAGTGAGATGTGTAATAACACGATGCATGCATCTCCTGTCAATTAGTGCTGTCAGATAGTCCCCTCCCTCTTTCCATCAGCCCGTCGTAGTTTAAAGGTCTGTCCCAGAATAAAAACAGAAAAACAATAAAAACAGTGGTGCTTATATCTTTACAGCCTTTGTGGATGTTATTCCAAATTTACTTTGACATCACTGATGTTTCTTTGGACTAAGAAGTGTTTCCAATCAGTGCATCGATGGAGGAGTCTGTCACTCTATTTTAATTGGCTTTCCTTTGAAAATCAGTATCTCTCAATGTCCAAGTCAAATTGATATGTCATTCAAGTAAGTTCATTGAAATTTTGCGTTTTTGCACAGTGACAGTTTGTCAGACTTAGAGCACAGGTTTTGTGCTGATTAGATGCCGTTTCTCCTTTCAAATCTAAATGACTGTTATCTATAGCAACTTATTCAGCAGTGACAAGCCTGATTGTTCATCAGACTCATTACAATAAACTGTTTCCTAATTTACTTATTTAAACATTCTTTGTTACTTATGGAATATTGTTTTAATTTACTTAACTCCAATGGTTGGTGACTGGTTTATTATTTTTGACAAAACTGTAATAAAGACTCACCTGGTTTTGTTATAATCAGTCATTGATATCATCATTTATTTTTCTAGTATAATTTAACTTGCCTTTCTAATTTCTGGTTTCCTTATTTATTTTTAATCATTCTTTATTTTTTATAAGAAAGTCCCATTGAGATACAAGGAGTCCTGGACAAAATAGGAACAATAGTTTCACACAGAGACAAACAAGTTCACATATGCTAAAACCTACTAAATACACCAAAAACATTGGAAAAGAAGAAGAAAGGGGATGTACAGAAACTAAGAAAGAAGAAAACAAAAGCAATTTACCTCTCGACTTAGAAGAATATACCACCACGCCATTAATATTCATCTCTCCACACTGATTGTTTGGCATTGTTGCATGACTGATCTAATGAAGCCCATATGCAGAATGATATATCTCACAGTGTCTGAAATTTCTAAGCGTTATCTTAGCGAGGTTATGTATAGCTGGTGAAATGCATTTGACTTTTGTATGACAGCCTGCACAAATTGTGTCCTTGTTTTTGAAAGTCCCTGCAATGCATAACCAATCTTGTGTTTCTGCTTGACATTTAGTCTAGCAGAATAATACACATTTGTCCTATTTAAATGTTTACATGTCCCACAGTGCTCTGCAGCCTAAATCTGACACATCAATGTTGGTTCACACCGAAAACAACCTATGCTATATATTTAAGAAAGGTGGAGAATATTTTTGACAATATCTTCCCGAGATCCCACCTGAGAACGACTGTCAGCCGCAAACATACGACACAACAATGAAAGGAGAACATTTATTACAGAGACTGCCTGCAGTGAGTGTGCTCTGACTTATTCGCTCCCATGGGACACCTGACACCTTGTCTTTGATGTAAGCCTCTCAATTCTTAAGCTCTCAACTATATGGGCACTGTCACAATACAGAGAAGGGGTTTATATGTCAGGGGGACCATCCGAAATGATTTGTTGATGATTTTGTCTTGATCCTGGAGAGTATAGGGCTGCATAAATAAGTGTTCACAAACAAGCCGAGTACAGATGCGTCCTGATGATGGAGCTGTGGCATAATCTCTGAGATACTAAGTCTCAAAGAAGTCCCAGAGAAATTTACATTTCTGATCCTCCAAGTGAGTCGACTTGCTAAACTCTGATTTAAACGTGCTCCGTTGGTGTGTTGAGGATGTCCTCTGGGAAGTTCAAATGTAAACAGAATAGTCTTTGCGGCTTTTGAATCATCCCATGAATGCTGTTTTGTGTATAAGTCTTTTCTTAATTAATGCATCTTTTTATTCACCTGTTTGAAGTTCAGTGCAGTCTCATATTCGGGGCATTGAACGTGGTGTCAGAGAGGAAAGCTGAGTCACACACCGTCCTTAATCCTGCAGCTTAGTAACAGCATCGATTTAAGAGTTTGAAACTCAATTTCCTCATGCATCATGTCTCATCTCTGCAGCTTTTCTTTAAAGATGGTGCAATTTCCTGTCTTCACTGTAAGCCTAATATTTAGTCTTTTTTTTCCGGTCCTTGACTGAAAAGCATTGCAAATACAGATGCTCTTCACCTTCTGTTTATCCAGTTTAATAATGAACTCTCAGTATGATGAGCGTGGAGAAAGTGGCACTTTGATCGCTGTTTCTTTTGTTAATGAGCTTCGGTGTGATCAGATGCTCTTCTGCCTCTTGTGCCACTCAGTTGAGGTGCGGCATGAAAAATATTTCTTCATGATAACCAAACACACAATGGCCCTTGCCCCAGTGCGCTTGTTTAATTGGTGTTAACCACTCTTTAAATGACTGGATTTTAATAAACGGCTTCACACTCCTTTGCCTCCAGCATTGCCCTTGACTGTGTTTAAACTCTGACCAGTGATAAATACAAGATCTAATTCTCTGTATGTTTAGTCAAACTGTAAGGCCATACTTTATATCTGAAGGACATTCAGCAATACTGTGAGCAAATTAAAAATAATTCCATGTAAACAAAGAGACATATTTCATCTCTGGGAAAAAAAAAAAATCTTCAAGTACTCTGATTAAAACTGAATCTCCAGGGAGCAGAATTTGAGACTCTACATATTTATGCATATTTATCCACTCACCTCGTACAACAATGGTAGTGGACTTCTTGGCTGGGTTTCCTACGTTGTTGCTGGCCACACAGCTGTACACCCCCGCCTCATCGGAGGTGATGGCCGGCAGCGTGAGTGTGCCTCCCTTCACAACGCTTCGTTGCGGCAGGCTGTCATTACTGCTGACCCAAGTGAGTGTGGGGGGCGGCTCCCCACCTGTCGTGATGCACACCAAAGATACCGTCTGGCCAGGGTTGACCACGATAGGATCCTCCACCAGCAGCTTAATGGATGGAGAGGCTGCGCAAGACAGATGTGAAGACTCAGAAAGACAGGCAGGTATGATATACTCTTATAAGGAATATCAATCTCCAATTACCTGTCTTATTGGTGAGTCTGAAGATCACACTGCGATCAGGAATCCCACACACGTTCCTGACCGAGGCGATGCAGCTGTAGTTGGCGTAGTCCTGTGGACGTAGGTTCTTCAGCTTCAAAATCTTCGTTTCCCCCTGCAGCTCAGACCAAACCAACACTGGTATGCAAATGTGTGCAAAATTATCAACATAATCAAGCACAAGAAATGCAGAAAACTAAGCACTGGGAAAAAGATGACAAAGGCCGAACAGCTCCAACAAAAGGTCAAAGCGATGAATATGTATACAGTTATAATGAACTCGAAAATGAATAGAAAAAGAGGCACCTATAAAAGAGCAGCAGAGCTCACATTATTACTGTAAAATTACTATAAAAGCCTATTTTCAAGTAATTCAGTGTATTACTTTTGTCAAAATCTAATGTGTGGTTTTTCCTCTCTGAATTATTTTCACTGTTGACCCACAGAAAATGTGGATGGACTCAGTGGGGGATCACTACACAAAATCGGCTATCTCACTGAGCATGTGCACTTGGCTCCAGTCGTGCCTGTCAACCTTTAGCTCCACCCAGGGTGCTATTATGAAGATGTGAACCTTTGATCTGACTGACACCAAAGTGTGAGTGTTGGGTTGGCATGAGGGGCGGGCAGATTAAAATATGAGTCAGCCGCTCGCTGCGGCAGTCCACACAACGTGGCAATCACTCACGTCTCTCAATCTCTTTCATATCCAATGAAGCTCGTGGATAAGTTAATTGTATTAGATTAGCCACGGACCCTGTGCTCCACTTCCTTTCTTTCTCTGTCACCTCCTTTACTCTGGAGCTGATATCAGAAGATGATGTTCATGGTATTCAGAGAGCAAGCTTTTCTCACCGCAGGGGAGGAGATGGAAAGGAAAAAATCTATTTGGAAAATGCGAGGGGCATAGAAAGGAAAACACATTAAACAGAATTGGACGGGGGAAGTGATGGCCATATTGATGGAGAGAAAGAACATTTAAGTACACAAGAGCTCCACGATTGGGCCTTGTAACGGAAGGGAAATCATAGCAGAGTGAGACGCCTGATGAAAAAATTTCCAGTTTGTTTTTCAGCTTAGGCTGGAGATAGAATTGCATTTTAACCATGTGTTTGCATAGACAGCTGAGTGCATTATGTGTAACTATTCACATACTTGCCAACATATTACACATATTACTGGAAGATCTGAGACTGTATAACACTGATACATGATATAAGTAGTACATATGATGACACCCGATGGGGTTTCTATCTTGTAAGGTGCCTAAATTAAGCACGTCCTGACAATGGCATGCATGTTTCTCTTATGCGGCCAACGCTTTGATGATGAGAAACACCACCAGTTTGTTAGAAGATCCATCATAATCAGTCACTGATTACACAGCAGAACATCTATAGTTAGTCCAGCAGAGTGCCTTGCCTTCACCCTTGGCTTTAATAAAAATATAATAATGCAGATGTAGCATTAATTTCTGAGGACTTGCATAACTGCCATTACAGAAGGATGCAGGACACACAAGACAGTGTAGTTAAAATCAAGTGTAGAACCTTTGGGAAACAGACACGACTGAAAATGGACAGTTGTAGAGCTGAGGGGTTGGGTATTTTTCACTACAGTTATCGAATAATACCATGGTTGACACAACTGCAGTGTCTGATGCCAGGTGGTGAGAATGTTTGTTGTTAACTTTTGCTTTTCAGATCGTTACCCCCCTCATGAAGCAGACAGCACGCAGTAACGGCAACATCAGCCCACATCAAACTCTGTCACGAACATCAAAACATATCAAGTTGTGTGAAGAGGCCACGATGTGACAAGAGACGAGGAATGACTCATTTATATCTTTGATAATAGTGCTGTTCGCTGACACTTTATGGGGAAAATTATGGGGCAAGGAGAGGAGATGAATGTAACAGACAGCTGAAAGGACGGGGTTTCTACAGTACAAGTACAGCTCTGGACCTAACTTAATTACAAGTCTGTTCTCCGTACACAGTTTGAAATGCTATGGCTGCAGTTCTACAGCGTGAGTGGGAATGTAAAATAACATTTCGTAGACTTAAATCAGGAAGGCATAGAGATGAACTTCTTGAATTTGTGTGGACTCGACTTGACCCGGTAGTCTTGATTTGGGTCATGAACATCAGCTTTAAAAATTGCCACATAATTGGCAGAGGCCGGTTCAGATATATTGTTGAAAAATGATGTTATTAGCCCTTTATATTGGCAAATTACTAGGAGTTTAGTCAGGATTTATTTGGGGTTGGACACACACAAGGCTAATCTCTGGGTTTGGGTTGCGCTCACATTTTCAGACTCAATTAAGGTTTTAATTGAGGGCACGATGAAGGAGTGAGGGACGGCGCAAAGAGGTATGAAGAGGAGAATGGAGAAGGGAGGAGTGTGTGATGAGGCCCAGTTACACGGCTTCTTCAGGCTGCTTCACCCACTCCATTAGTCCCCGACCATCGTTCTCCATTTGGCAAAACATCAATTTCACTTCCTTTTTTCTCTCTCTATTTCTTAAGCCTCTTTCCCCCCTCTCGTCTGTATTTTCCTCTTTCTTGCAGACTTCTATACTCTCTGCTGTCCAATTCAACATACAAATCACTTTCAACCAAAACTACTATTCCCTCGTTGGTCACAGAACCAATCTCAATCACTTCTTTGTGGAACGAGTAAGATCCTTTTAAGGACAAAATTGCCCAATTTTCAAATTGTAAAGAAGCCGTGCTTGGTCAATTGAGGGAATTGAGTGTGTCTGCAGTTTTACAAAATGCATGTAACTTTGTAAAACTGGGTTAGTAACACTAAGAATGGCATTCATAATTAAATGGGTAACAAGTACAACATTTACTGTCCCAAGCAAAATGTATCAAGAGACATTCAGCTACAGGGCCAATACTACATCTCATTCTCAACACATAAAAGCGCATGGAAAAACAGCACTATTATTACAGTATTTCAAATGTGATATGCCACCTTCTTCACAAAATGCTCTGCCGGATTCTTAATCTTTAACTAACTAGCTTGGCTTAGTCATCACTGCTGTGAAAATGCAGGAGGGGGAAGGCGACTGTGTGTTGTTGGCGCTCGTTATTGCACTTCTTAGTCATTGTCAAAAGATGTTAATAAAGGTCATAATTTACATATTTGTACTGTCTGCCCTACAATAGCATGCACCTCTATAAACTGCATTATACTCGATTTAAAACTTATTACTGCAGAGAAATGTGTCTCATGCAATCGGATTTGGGTGCGGAAAATAAATTTTTTTTTTGTTTTTTTTTAACCGCAGTTATCATTGTCATCAGGATCAATGAATTATTTACGAGTACGCTCTAAACGCAATCTTTTGTTTAACATCTCATGAGGCATAATCCATCTATTGTGACTAAAACATTAACCAGTCAACAAATTTTACAGACATAATCAATCATAGTACAAAGTAATACAAATGTTGTCTGCCTGTTGGAGTGTTGTGTGTTTTAAAAATGTAATAACTTTAACAAATTCAGACAGTCAAAATATCCTGCTCTGCCTCAGTTCATTTCTCCCTCTTTTGGCCACACTGGTCATGACATCATCCTAATATGAGGCAGTAACACCTGACACTGCTGCAGCAAATTTATCTCCTGATGAACACATCTTGTGCTCTGCCTTCAAAGGTTTATTATCGTAGTGTCCCATCATTTCTTTGTTAGTTGCCAGTTTGTACTTTGCAAGGCAAAAGATGCATGTCTTTATGACAGTCAACTTAAAATACGTCTGTGGATTATTTTGTTATTTTGTCTTTTTTATTAAATAGATTTATTTTTCTCTTACGCCTACTATTCTCACCAAAAACATCTTTTCATTTTCGTGTCATGTAATCTTACCTGTGTGAAAAAAGGCTCGTAAATCTCGACGCCCTTATCCGAGCCCTGTGTCAGCACCTCTCTCCCGCGATGCCAGCTGTAACGGACAGGGGGGTTGGAACTGGCCACACAGCGCAGAAACACCGTCCTCTCATAGTAGAACTGTTCTTTAGCTTCTCCTATACTCTGGTGCACTGTCACCACTGGGTCATCGAGGTCTGTGGGAAGCACAGAGGAGGAACATATCAATAAACACTTCTACATGAGCTGCTGCGTCATTTTTTTCCCCTTAATCAATCAATCAGAGGAACTGCATTTCACTCAGACATATGCAAGGACAGATATGCATTAGCTGGGGTAGCGAAAGTAATCAAATCAGGTATAAAATCTTTATTGTTAGTAAACAATTACAATCTCCTATGAGCCATGCTTCTTGATTGTGGTTAAAGATCTGACCGAAAGGGTCAGAATTCTTGTTTCCTTAAGAGAGCCAGTTATCGGCATGCACACAGGGGTCGATGTGTGAGAGGAGGTGAGAAGCCCACTACTTGAACTACTTAAGTCAATAGGATGCAGCCCAAGGGCACATTGACTTCCCAGTCAATGAGCGAGCTGCTGTGCGTTCCAAGTTGGACTATATTATGAGGCACAAGCATGAGGCTCTGCGCAGATGACAAATGCTGTGCAAAAAGATGACGTTTTATGTCCATCATTTCAAAGAATAATGTTTCCCTAGCCCCTGCTCCGATTTTAACACTCTGTGATTAGACACATCTACCCATTTCCCAACAGATCTGAGACAAGTTTTGCCCGACACTAGACAGTTGGTTATTTGAGAAAGCGCCTGTGGTTGATTAAATGGATTCAAAGTTAATCATCTTACCCGGCTATCGCATTAAGCCTTGGCAAATGGTGTTCATCATAGCTGTGGTGTCTTTTAGCATGCTAATACTCGCCTTTTAGATTATGTCCATTTGCACGCTCAAAGAACATGGGGAGCTAGCTATTTCCCTTTCATCTCCATCCGAGATGCAATCAGTTTTAAACATGAGCAAAAAGGCAATTTAAAGGAGAGGATGAGAGAAACTAATGCAAGTTGTCCCTCGTGCTAAAGTTCTAAACGATAAAGCCTGACCTTTTACATACAAAAGAGAAAACGAGTGTATTAATGAATGAGTGAGCGTATCAGTAAAAGACCAATAATGTGCATGATTGAGTGACGGAGGGAGCTGGTGTGAGTCAGAGAGAGTTCGCTTAAAGCGCTAAGTGAGCAAAAAGCTTACAGCGAATGAATGCCCAAATCTTAAATGATTATAAGGCTTCAGAGAAAAACTACACACACCTTAGGTATTATTAATGGATGAATTCATTGGTGTTAATTCAGTAGCAGTGGCCCACCCTTGGATTTGCTGGGGATCAGGTCCTAATCAACGTGCCTGTGGGCCACAGTGCACAGCATCCAGGCTGTACGCAGCAGTCTGAGAATGCTGATTCCTCAGTTTCATTAAAGACATGTTCTGCCCTACAGCCCCTTAATCAAAATCTAGCAGCGGTCAATACTTCATCCAGGATCCATTACAGTGTCTCAGGTAAGAGCAATTACCTATGGGGGTGGTGGGAAAACAGGGGGACTGCTGCAGAGAAGACAGAGCGATTGTGAGGCCATTTTAGAGGAGCAGATTGCTTTAAGTAAATACACTGATTCATTATAGAGAGGAGGAGAGGAGTATGAATCCTACATCTTATCTTTGACTCTTCCCAGCCCCGCCATCATCCGTTTCCTGCTTAAAACAGTCAATTTACCCACCGTGGCAGAAATAGAGTGATTCATTGAAAGCCCTATCTACCCCGGGAAACACATGTCTTTCAACACCAGACCTGATAAGAGGTTGTGGCGACAAAAGGTGAATGTGTTTCCCCTGTATGTTTGTGTATTAGCTAAGCAGCAGTTTGAGCTATTATTAGGGCTAAAATGATATGCAGAGAGGAAGTGGATGCTAGGAGCGCAAAGAGATAAATATGGAAATATGGAAATGTACGCACTGGATTAAAATTTGATGAATTTCAAACAAAATTCCACCTCCACCATCAGTCTTTCTCCTGTAAGGGTGTTGTGTGTGTGTCACTCTTGTGCAATTAGCTTCTGAAGTCATGCTTGAGTGATTGTGAAGCTTAAATCCTGAGCCCAGAGGAAAACTGCAGTGTACAGGCCGCCTGCGCCAGAGTTGTTAGGGTTTGTAATTGCAGGTTTATGGGTTCACAGGCCGGTAAATCTGCCCATGTACAGCTAAACGCTCCACCGAGCTAACCTTACCATCACTCCCGCTCACTCCCACCAACCATGACAAGTCTGAAAGGTCTGGGTTTCTCTGATATTAAGACATGGGAGGAGGGGCGGCATGACACACTGATGTGCAAACACAAGACACATTGCCTATGTGAGTCAGAGAAGGTTTCACGACGCAAGTGGAGCTTCTTTTTCCCTCCAAGACACACAAAATTTAGTTTATGGTCTTCTTTTCTCAAGTGAGGAAAAACCCAAAGACGTTGGTATTCGCGGTTGTGTAACAGAACATCCTATCTTACTTTAGAGGCCTACTAAAACATTTGTTGGACAAATAGGCACAAGTGAATGGTTTGGATAAAAGACAAGACAGAGATGAAGACAAAAGAAGGTGCTTCATTATCACATCAAACCTTCGCTCCTTCCTTTCATGTCCCTC
>JAPQRQ010000017.1:10454776-10465640 GCA_037367365.1 Apogon talboti
GGGGAGAGGGGGAGAGGGGGGGGAGTTCATTCAGAGTCTGAGTGATATTCAGTTGTGACAGTGAAGCAAACACCTGAAAAAAACATACACTGAATGAACATACCAGGTAATAATTAAGCCAAACAGATTTCATAATTAATACACTTATACAACTATGCTACAGCAGCATAAAAGTGTATTTTATTTTATATATAAATATTATGATACTACCAGCATTGAATCATCTATGGTATGTGTGTCATCATGACCATAATGAGCAGTTATATGAAATTAAAATGAAATACAACTACAATGGACACCAACATCATTATACACAAAACAAGATATACTGTGGTTACACACATAAAACAATGTCGCAACAGTAAAAGTCAATACTACCTTAATGGTGCAGTGGCCATCCCCATGGGACACTGGGGTTCAAGTTCAGTGTGTGGCCTATTAATTTTGTTCAACTACTACTACTATTACTACTATTTTTACTACTACTGCTACTACTACTATGTTTAGGGGTAGATTTAAGGATAAAAGACCATGGTTTGGATAAAACAGACCCTCTCAATGACAGCCATATAATGTCCTACAGGTGTCAAAAGCACTGGCTGATGAGTCCTACCATTAGTAGATGGTTTATACTGTGATATAAAATTGTATATTTCTGTTTTTCTTATTTGTAACATTAATAATCAAATACCTTCATTGGCTTGAATACAATTCCACTTTTTTCTTTAATGGTATATGAAACCGTTAGGCTGAGGGACCTTAAACGACAGGCAGTGGCCCAGTGCACCATTTCATGTGTGGATTACTGTGAACAATTAGATTACTGTATTAATTTTTTAGCACTGAAGGGTATAATACTGTGCATCCTCTTCTTCCACTAGCCTCGACATAAAGCCAAACATTAGAGCAGCCCTGATTTACAAGATTAGCTGACTAATCAGTCGTTGGGGCCTTGATCAAGGACAAATGTAGTTGAATTATTCTAATATTATGCTTATTACAATTTCTACCTTAATCTGACACACAAAGAAAAAAAATACACTCATCTCTCCATATGACTTTTAATGATTACAATACAGTACTTAATCCTGTTAATCTACTGGTCTTTTATGTGGGATAAATGAATTAATTTCAAGTATTACTGGTAATGATAAGGCAATAACATACATTATCTAATACAGTAGAATTGTGATAAAGCGATACACTGAATGAATCACAAATGGTTTCTTTCATAATTGAAATAAATAGTGTTTTTCTTATTACAACAGCAAATAAGCTGAGATGATACTGACATTTGAAAACTGTAATTAAACACCTATATTTTTGATGCATATATATATATATATATATATATATATATACACATATGAGATGCATTTTAATGTTGGTGATGCTCCCAATTGTGATTATTACTGTAACATAAAATAAAAACAACAATTGCTTATGATTTTCCAAGTCTAAAGAAAAACACTGCCCTAGAAGCAAAGCAATGAAAGTGCCAGCATTGTGTTTTTGCAGGCTTTTGAGAACACACCTAATTAACTTCTATGGTAATGAACGTGACTGGCCACTTCCCCATTAAAACAAACAAACAAACAAACAAACAAATGAATTTGGTTGCATCAGTGAGGCAATAATGAATATCCAAATCCTTGTGGCATAATTTCTATTCTAATAAAACTGCAGGTTTATTAGGTTAGGTGGCTTTTTCTGTGTGTGTGTATCTTGGGTGCACTGTGTAACACAACTCCCCATGCAGCCTTTAATATTAGAAGTCTGAAATTGAAATTTAATCAGTGGGTCAGTTGCCAGGGGTCAAAACAACTGTTTTAATGCACTGTAAAGTGACAGACCTTTGAGATAGGGGTTTATTAAGGCAACTCCTCCATCTCTGCCAAGAACACAGTGAGGAGGGGGTTGGACACGTTGGGTTAAGGTTTGTAAAGGGCAACACACACCACCCCTGCCATAGCTGCTATTTGGCATGCCTCTGTGGTTCTGTGTAACAAGTCCTGAATTATTCATTAGGCATTTCCACATTCCTGCTTTAACTTGAACTTAAATTTCTGCTGGGGGGGAGGTAGAGGGGCTAGCTCTTTTACTCTTTCTCTGTAAAATCTCCTTTGCTCAACTTCTGCATTCCTTGCACACGTTTTTTCTTCCCATTTCCAGCAATCGCAGGATTTGCAATGAGCATTGAGGTAATGGTAACTAACTCCCTCACTGAGGTCACAGTCATCAGCCCTGCTTAAGTGCAATTACTGCCAATTAAGGTAGCAATGCAGAATAGAGTCAATGGAGCGGTAGCAGATACAGAATGCTACATAGTTGGCAGGAGAGTGGTCCAAATGAATATAAAGGATGATGGTCTTGTTAGAAGATACTCTAATGTATCGTAAAGTGGTCCTGTCCCCTCAAGCTACTGACTGCTAACGAGTAAGATGCCAAAATGATATGCAGAATGGATGTAAAAAGGCATTTTGTTTGTGCTGTAAACAAACTTCTGGAGCCTAAATATACTTTTGATTGCTCTTTTTCCCTTGAAGTAAAAACTATGCAAATAGATGATGTTTAAGCCCAAGCATTGCATGATGGGTCCCTCTGGTCAGATGAAGTCATCCTGCACTTTAACTGTGCTGTTTAAACTGTTGCTTTAAGAACTGTGTTCAGGAGCCTGAAGCCCACTTAGGACTGCTGCACCTCCATCTTCCTCAGTGACAGTGCTTTTCCAATTATGCTGTCTTTGGAGGAACACTGGCTGTCTGTAGGTGTGTGTAGAGGACCAGTGTGTGTGTACACAGTGTGTGTGTGATAAATAGAGGGGCAGACGTCAGCAGCCTCACAGCAGAGCCTGCAACCCCTCACCTCCTCCGAGTGATGGAGATGAGGAAATAATGAGGCCCAGTTCTGCTCTTTGTGTGTGTTTCTGTTTGTGTGTTGGGGGGGGGGGGAGAGT
The DNA here is from genome assembly GCA_037367365.1 of Apogon talboti. NCBI lineage: Eukaryota > Metazoa > Chordata > Actinopteri > Kurtiformes > Apogonidae > Apogon > Apogon talboti. The sequence continues at coordinate 10,457,733 of JAPQRQ010000017.1, forward strand.
AATGAAATCGCCTCTTCATCCTCTCCCTTAGACAGTGGCGTCTGCCTCTGCTCATCTCCTCTCTAATTCATCTCTCTAGAAAACAAGCAGGCCACATGCCACTGATTTAAACAACAGCACATACAAACCCACCATTAAGGTCGGAGCCAAAGCTCCATTGACACGATGGAGTTCTTTTCAGGTTTCAGGCTAATGATGTTTTCTGGTCTGTACAGAAGGCACCTAAGGGATGGAGATCTTTCCTGAGTGATAAATTGAAATAAAGAGGCTACATATTATGGCATGACATATTGTTATGGCAGTGATCTGAGCCAAGTGCAATTATAGTGCATAATCTGATGATCATCTCCATTCATCTGTTTACTATTTATCCATGGACATGTGTGAAAACAGAAACATGAAACTACAGCTGGGCCATATGGCCAAATATTTTATGAATGTTTTTCTATTTTACTTCATTGTTTTCTGGCTACATGAACTGAAGAGAAACTTGATTAAAAAATACTGGCATTTTGGAATTTTCCTGAGCAATAAAAGTCTCCAGAGGAATGATCTCAATTTAAAAACCATGATATTTTTCATGATTTTCATCACGTAAAACCTCAATTAATTAATTCAATCCTACATGAAAATAACAGTAACGCCATATTTCATCACTCTTTCCACACCATCCTTAAGCATTTGAGAACTGATATCAGAGCTTGAGGAGTTTAACCTCTATATGTACTTGTCATAAATCCGTTATTTCTTTATATATTTCTATAAACAGCTTTGTACAATATATCGTCACTGTCGGGCAGAAACCTCTTATGTCCAAAACGGTTATTTTACAGAAAACTGGAATAACAATGTATATTCTAAATAAATGAATGGAGTTAAGAGATGAATTCACCAGCTGTTTTCTAGACTTTTCATTGGATAAATGTTCTAAAACCGTCAGGCCAACATGAAGACTGACCAACAGAATCGTTTTATGACCAAAAAAAAGACCAAAAATTGACTTACGAGGTTTCCACCCAACAGTACGATATGTTATTTAATATTTATTTTGTCATATCCGTCCTTTGTGAGTTTTGTTTGCAAATCCTTAAAGATACACAGAAATCCACTTTTAATTTATGTGCTCTAGTGCTCGGTGTTGATAAATTTCTCTTCTTCTCCAGTTTGTGTATAAATAAACCAGACTAGTGCCATAAAATGAACAGAATAAGACAATTAAATTACGAATCAAAATTATTAGTATGATGATTAAGTGTCAACTTAATTTTTTATTATGCTGACGGTTCCAGATGTTGTGGCTCATCTTTCAGCCAAAATTTTCGACAAAAATAAAGTTTGTTCTTATGTAACATTGAGACAGAAACCCGGATATTTGTGAGTTTATTTGAGGTAAATGGATGGGTCATGTGTAGGCGGATTGCTGTACGAATGTGAGTGCTTCTTTGGCCTACAACGTACCTCCTGTTGGATAAGCTAACATTGAATTTCTGTTAATAACACGTTAAAATTGACAATTAAACTTCTGGAAAGATGGTGAATCTCACACAGTGGCCTGATCCTGCATTACCGGGTGTGAACTTTGATTCTAATCAATAAAACCATCACATATTTATAATAATCCTGCACTTATCACAATCAAATGAAGCTCTTTAATTGATATTTCATGGCTGTACACATCCCATTTCAAAGGAAATTACCTCACTCCCAGAGGTGGGGTCATTTTTATGCTGAACACAGAATACATTCAGCATTCTGTTTTATCTATAGTCTCATTTGGGTTTGCTTTTTGTGCTTTTTTGTGCAGCAGAACACCTTTAAGTCAGAATGATGTTGAAAAAACCAATAACCTCCACAAAAATCCCTGTCACAAAAGCATTTTTAATTCCGGTCTCTTTGGTCTATGCAGCAGCTGAAGTTCTCCATGAGGGTTTTTTTTTTGTTTTCCAATCAATGCTCGCTTTTTACTTAGGAGAGTTTAAGAATATCTCCATCAAACACTGCATCGTATCATTCAAAACCGGCAATTAATGCCACAAATCACTGTTTTATAAATCATCCCAACTCAAAGATCAGTATCATCACCACTGTCGCTCATATTGTTCTTTCGTATCTTTTAATTGGGATATTTTTGACAATATCCACAAATAAAATAGATAACAAGTAGCTGTCAACACATCATCTGTGGCCTTTTCTTGACCAGACAGCAAAAAGATAAAAAATAGATGAAGATAAGAAAGAAAATCCACACACAATACCCTCATTAGAATAAACAACACAAACAGATAGCGTGGTATGTTTTAAGCCCTTGATGAGGAAGGAAATAAGAGGCAGAGGATGAGATTGACTCCACTACTCTGATTAAGGACCCCCTCCCTCCAGCAAGTCCTTGAAAGAGTAATGGGCAGTCGTGAACTGGCTTTACCACCATTAACCACACTAGCAAACATTTACATAATGTACACATAATGTGCTGATTCATTCTGTCTTGATTCAAACAAGGCTCAGATAACTCTCTGTGGCTGTATCACACCATTCATCACACCAGGTCATTTACATCCAAAAGCACTTAAGAGCGGCTGCACATATATCTTTGTCTACATACATTATGGGATCTTTTCAGAAGATTGTATAATACATCACCTTGTATCATAGGATCACGTCAAGCTGAGGGACAAAATGGTGTTTTTCAACCATTTCTTGGCTCGTGGTTCAGATGTATCGCAAAATTTATGTCAGTTATGGTTTTGTATTGATTAAACTAATTTTAAAGAGCATGGAATGAGCTCCAAATGGGTGCTATAAGGTGTATGCCATATTTCATTATCAATTTTATTATATTTCTTGCTCTCCTCTTTATTACATTTTGCAAACGTCGGTGGACAGTCTGTCTTGTGTCCATTCACTGTTTAGTTAGTCCAACTGGACACAGCAGACCCATTAAGAACATACAAATGCTGCAGAACCTTAACAGTGGTTTATTTGTAAGCATTTGGTAACACGATATGTACTGTATCATGATACATGGGTTTTAATTCATTATATTATATATTGTGAGTGTAAGCATTATATTCTAAATCTGACTGCAAGAAAACTATCATACTTTAATGAACACAGCACCATATGCATAAAACATAAGAAAAACTGTACTGAGCAAAAAAAAAAAAACCCAGAATTTTTTTAAGTCCTCCCCATTGTTAAGATAAGTATATGAATCATAGGAATACTTGATTTGTTTTAATTCTGCTCGGTTGGTGTTTCACCAAAACAAATGTGTATGCAAGTGGAAAAACACACTAGTGATTATAGTAATGATATGGTCAGTCGGTTGTTTATGGTTGAAGGACAAGGGATTGAGCAGTGGATCATGTTCGGGTGATAAATGTGTGTCCAAATTCATGTGTTTGTACCACATGAGTACCACAAGACCTTCATGACTGAGTGATTGGGATTCTGACAGCTGGAGCACAACAGAAAGAAGAGATGTGTTGCTCAGTATAGGTTCTTTTTATGCTTTTTTGTGAATTTATCACAGTCCCTGTAATCTAAAATAATAGCACTACTTTTTTGTGCAATCTGAGGAAAAGAAGTCACATTTGGCTATATCAGGAAAAAATGACACAACCACAACCAAAACCACAACCAAAAAACTCTATTTCATCATACAGAATTGATTAAATAAGTGTTTCTGATAATTTACCCAGTATCACAAAACCATGGTTGTTCTATGACAGTAGCAGCAGCTCACTGACTGATCCAGTGTTTCAATAATATTTATTTTTCATCTATTAACTGTCTGTATTTATTGATGCGTTTATGAAATATATGTAAGAAATGAGGCATAGCAAGTCTAAATAAACACCGAGAGGGTGATGCAGGATGTTACGATCCGTTAAGTCATAATAAATATTCATATAAAGTGTATTTGGTTCATTTAAAAATGATTTCATTGTTACTATTCAATAAGATGGCTACATTAGTGGTCTGGTATTAATAACAACAGTCTGTCTGGTCAATCAGACTCCAAAATTCAATGGAATCATAATAAATAGAATTCTAATAAATAACATTGTGATACTGAAGGTCGTATTTTCAGCCCCTGCAGCCTTCACTAAACTTACATTAAAATGACAGTAAAATAACAGATTACAGCTAAAAGTGTTTCCTAATATTTTTAGCGATGGATTTATCTTTGTTTTTGTTGCAAACTATATAATCAAAGTTCAGTGTACAATAAAGATCAGCCTTTCTCTGTTATGCTAAAACAAAGGAAGTCTAATCAATTATCTTCTCTCAGTGTGAGTCATAATTCAACCTATTGAACCTGCCTTTGGTTCACACTACATCCCACCAACTCCACTAATCAATACACCCCCCCGAGATCACCATCCCACACATGGCAACGTGCATATGACCAAATATATTAACTAGTTACTTCAAATGAGACTCTCCAGGGATATATAAACACAAGCACTCTGTGCAAATGCCAATAATTAAGAGATACAGGAGTTAAAAGAATCGCGCTTCAAGTGATAACTCCAGTTATCACTGTGTTCTGTGCTTCAGTGAGTCACTGATGTTCTTCAAGACTCGCTGTGTTCTCATACTTTGCACACACACATTTACGGTGCAGCAGGGGTGGTACTAACTGGACACCTGATGAGATAGGACGCGCCAGTTATACTGACCGACTGGATAAAGAAAAGCCAGCGCGGCCGTTGAACAAACACCTTCAGCTGCTGTTTGGTCTCTGAGCTCCTTCATGAACTCCATCAATGGAAGGCAAACATAAAGCAAACACACTTCCTCAAGGCTGCCTCACACCGCATGCTGCTGCAGAGCTAAGGAGGCGTATGCCAAGACAAGTTAAGCTTTTGACATGTGTGTGTGAGTCAGGACCTCACTGGTGGAGAGAGTGTTCATGCATAAGCATGCGCTTGAACCCAATGGGCAGCCTCTATTTTACTTTCTTCCAGCACACGTGAGCGTACAGAGACATAGAGGCACACATTCATACGTCTCAAATCTAGATAAATGCTGCTGCTGCCAAAAAAATAATTTGAGCTCAAACTCTACTCGGTGTGCCGGGAAACACACAAACACAGAGAGTATCCTCATTAAAATTCTCTGGCTTCTGCACTGGCAGTGTGGAGTAAGGACTGTGTAAGTCCCTCCATAGATAACACAGAGAAAGCAGGCTATTGTCTTATTATAATCCCTCTTTTGAAGGAATGTAGTGAGAACTATCAGGAAAGAAATGTGTGTGAAGGCTCACCATAATAATATCTACAGTCCAGTGGGTTGTTTCTCATAATATATGCACCTGATTCTCACTATTTCACAGCTTCTGACAAACTGCTGCTGGCTGACTGGGCAGACAATATTAATATCATCTGCTTAACATTAGCATACGGACAGACAGCGTAAAGCACCATCTTCTATGGAAACCTGACTGCAGTTTTTTTTTCCATCTCAATCTGTGTTCTCTGTGTTTTCTAGGCTTGTTCAGATTGCTTTAATATGCGCTTTAAAGCAGTCCTTTATCAAACATGGAGAGTAAATGCTGAAGTGGACTGAACCGGTTTAAGGAAAGCCAGTTTGTTTCCCACTATTCGATCAGCTGAAATCATTTTATTTCGCTTTTTTCAATTAATTTGAAAAACTGCGGTTTTGGGCTCTGATAATGAACTCGAAGACTGTATTGTTTATCATTAAATCGTGGAGTTTTATGGCATTCATTCAGCAGATTAATAGCGTAGCAACAACTGACCATTAATCAGTATTGGTTAATCTGTCAATATTTTTTTCATTTGAATAAATTGAATCTGCAAAAAACTGTAAAATACGCTCATCACAGGTTTTTAGAGAGGTGAAATTGCTTTTTTCATCCGGACAACAGTCCAAAACCCTCACATAATGATTCTGAATTGGTTTAAATCAGATACTACTTGATTAATTATCCAAATTGTTCATTAATTAATTCATTAATCAACTGATCATTTCAGGTTTAATTAACATAATCACATCAATACTGTGTGCTTTGAGAACTGGCCGATACTGGGGGAAAATAATTGTCTGTGTAAACTCACAACTCACTGTAAAGGATAATATTCTTTGCTCCTAAAGCACCTCCTAACAGTTTGTTTTTGGTCACCTCAGGGGACTTTCTCCCTGCACGCCTCCTTGCCAAGTCTCTTTTAGATATATTGTTCTGGCAATGGTCAATGAACTTTCTGAGGCCGCAATAAGCTGCCCCTGCACAACTCTTAAGCCTGCCTCGATCAGTCACTCAAAGAAACATTAGATGCTGCAGCAAAATTAATGCAGCTGAAATTAAATGAAAACACTGAAAAGACTCCCCTGTAGGAAAAAGAAGTGAGCATCTTAAGCTTAAAATCGATCAGTGTAGGAGTTGGGCAAGGTTCTTTATTAACTTTGCTGAGGACTTTCCCCACAGACCTAACTGCAGACAAACACAACTGAGGTGTCAGCAGGTATAAAATGTGCTTAGATGGACTTCTGAGCTTTGTAAATACATTAGCTTTGAGCCAGCTATAGCTAATATCAGCTCCTGTGGGCATGAGAGGTCAGTTATTGCCATTAATTATCGCTTCCTGTTTTCATCTGCTGCTTACAAACAACAACTCTGAGAGCAGAAAACTTTTACTATCTGTCTCTTTGTTTGTCGACTATCACATACATCCTTTCTTCTTCATTAAATTTAATTCATAAAGTAAGTCAAGGAGACTGAGTCTGATAGGATGATTTGGAAAGCACACTTTGATCTAATAAAGGTGCATATATGAATACAATTTTGCTTGTTTATTTTGAAAATTGAGAACAAGACTCTTCATTCCAGCAAGCAGAGGAAATTAAATAGTCTCGGAAGAAATCAGATGAAGAGGTTATAAAAATATCATTCAGGTTTTATGCCTTTCCATGTAAAACATGCAGGTCCTCTGCATCTAGGTATGAAATACCTTCCCTCTGCGGTAAAGCCACAGTCTATTAGAAAAGCCTTTGTTATTTCTTAGATGTGAACAGAGTGATCTGAACAGCTACATGTGAAATAGACAGCAGACTTAATTCAAGATTTTGTTGGGTGGTCCAGCTGCAAAACACCAATTTCAATACTAATTAAAAATCATAGCTGCAAACCACTAAAAATAGCATGTTCCTGCAGAGGCCCATCAATTAAATTCAGCCCCAGGGGACGGAGGTAACATTGCTCTGGAGAAATGAAGTGTTTTTGCCCAATGTGCAACAAAACACAATGCTAGCTAATTATACTCGTGTTACAAGGCCAGCTGCAAGGACAACATCAGACTGACAATTGGAGAAGCCTCCATGTTAATAAAGGAAAAAAATGGATTTAAAGATTTGACTGTTAATTTATTCATTCATTCATAGATGTATATCTCAACCCCACAAATTAGCATTTTAAGTGAACTGAACTCTAAACTGACAGGCTTGGTTCAATTAGAACTTCATTATTCACCAAAGGCACAGTGATTAACTGGGCTTCATCAGGATTGAAACACAGACTTCAAAATGCCAGGTGATGATGCTCACAGACAAACCAAGCTTCGTGATTATCCACAGGTTTGACTCTCTTGTGTTATTCTGGCCTCATTTCCACACCTGCTTCTCCAGCTCTTTAGTGCAGCCAAGGAGAGATGGTGAACAGAGGGAACAAGGCTCTGACTGTCAGCTGGGAAACACCGAGCCCTCCTCCCCTGCTCCACTAAGGCCCCACAAGCTTTCTAAACAAGTTTCAATTCCACAACCTCTGCCCAATGTCAGTCCAAATAAACAGGTACAAGGATATGGCTCACACACCGAGAAGTAAGAATAAGACAGAGACAGGTACCGAAGATGTGGACTGAGAGAGATGGATGAGGAGGGGAGGGG
>JAPQRQ010000017.1:10510586-10522869 GCA_037367365.1 Apogon talboti
TTCAAAGGGACAATGTGTATGTTGACAGGTGTCTGGATCAGCACTTATGTTGTAATGTTCTAAAAGTGATGTTCTAAAATACATGTTCCTTTCACCTTACATATGTTTTTCTTGTATTTTTTATATTTACTTCTTGGATGTTTTTTTTTTGCCACTTATGGGTAAGGAACCAAATATGGTAACTTCATTGACCTTGATTTTCTACACAAAACAAATTTTGGAAAAAGTTTACAAAAGTAATAAAGTCTTGTTATGTCCTCCAATAACACACTAAGGTTGAAATGTTGAATCTCAGAGTATTTCTATAAGTGCCCTATTAACGGTGAAAGACTTGAATACTAAATTCAAGGCAGCAAGTTATTGTTAATGTACAAGTGCATAAGGCCATGTATATGAACTGTGTATCTGTGCATATGAATGTAGACACTGAAGGGTGCATTGTATAATCACTTCTGCAGAAATATAATTACAATCTTAAAATGCGGTCATTATGCGCGTTGTATGAGTCTGACTTATGAGAGGTGAAGTGGATGACAGCTTCCAATCCCCATGAAGTCTTCCAAGGCCATTTATTCCCTGTTATATTAATAGCACCTTTCACAGCCTTCATAGGCAGGACGCCTACTCTTACTGTTTCAGCTAATTACCATGGCATTAGGCTGTACTCTCTTTGTCCTTGGTAGACTTGCCAATAAACCCAGGTGGATTGTGATTGTCCAACAGCTGTTTCTGATGTTCAGTTGATTATACATCCTTTAGCTTTTTTTTTTTTCCGGCGAATACGCTTAATTAAGTTCCTTGTTAATAGCTCCCGAATCACTTTTAAGTCAATAAATTGGATCGTCATTTGCAATCAAAATGCAGTTTAATCATAGCTCAGTTGTATCACTAGTGCCAATGAAAAATCAAATAAAGGGGGCAAACAGACAATGATGAGATGACAAAATGATGAAGCAACTCCCAACAGCTTCAGTGAGGAATCCCTAAGGTAGAGCATTTACTTGCTTTGCAAATGTTGAACACAACAAATATGCTTTTAGAACTCAAAAGCTCCCGGACATAGGCAATAAGGGGAAAATTATGTTCGTTTTTTTAATTTAAATGTTTCTTTTTTCTTTGTTTACAACATAATGTTCCTAGGAGGACATATTGTCCCTGCAGAGATGTGCTGCACTTTAAGATATTTTTAACTTAGTATACTTGTTCTATATCGCCCAATTAGCTGCATAATTAATTCAACGGTGTTGTGCTTCCAGAAATATATGAAACTTCACACATATGACAAACAGCCGGAGTCAAACCAGTCACAAAAAAGTGCCTAAACTGCCAAAAACAGAGCACAAAGATCAAAAGTCTCTGATCTGAAAATACTGCTGCAATTTATATTGTTGCATATTTACTGGCTGTACTGCACTGATTATATGTCTTCACGCACATCCTACACCGGAACACAGTGTTCCATCATGTCGCTGCATACAATTGGAAAATGTAATTTCTTCCTGTTGAATGAATGGGTTGAGGAGCACATGAATGTCTGCTGGGGCGATGTATGTCTCTATCTCGGAGCAAAGCATGCTGTCCACAAGGACATGCTAGATCAGCAGAAAGGTCAAACAGTCTGCAGTACAGAGGGAGGCATTTATAGGAACATTTTGTCAGTTCCTTTGTGGGTGTCCAGTCAGTGCTTCTGGGTACTATATTCAACTAACTAAGCAATAACATTTTCACAGGCTGGGGAAATAAGAATCGCTCTTTTCATATGAATAGTTTCTGAATGTTTTAACACACATTGAATAGCTCCATCTTTTCAAAGCAGGCTTGAAATACATTTTTTCCTTCCACTTAAAAACATAAGCTACCATTCCAGAGAAAATGTAAGTAGACTTCTCATGTCTGCCCTCTCCCCTCAACTTCATTATGTTTTAGGAACAAATGGAGGAAGTTCCTGAAAAAGAAGAAAAGACATTTGAGTGGCTTCTGGGACTTCAAAAGCAAAGTTTGTCGCTTGGCAGCAACGCCCTCATAAGTTGTTAACAAACCACCAATAAAACCGAAATAAGAACATGCTCTGCTCCAGTAAAAAGGTATAATAACAGCATACTGTGTTGTGGCTACGCACCCTCATGCTCTTGGTTCATTACATCAGAGTGAAGGATAGTGGTGAAGCGGGGAATAAAGCAGCTCATAGTTCTTCCAGCATATCTCTTGACGTAAGGATTATGGGAACTTCCCTTGTGTTGTCAAGATGCAACGAATTGTAGCAGACAAGCATGGTAGGGAGCGCTCGCATGTTCCGCCTGTGGCTTACACAGAACACGGACATAAATAATCATTTTTCAACATTTGCAACATGCACTGAAAAACTGTGAATACGATGCATTACAGCAGCGCAAAGGCTCATTAGCTTTTTTGCTTCACTTCAGTAGTTGTGATTATGAATCCTTGTCTTTTGTTAGTGTGTGTGTGTGTTTCACGTATGTGTGTATGCACATGCCATCACAAGAGCAGCTCCCTAATGTAAGCGACAGGTTAGGTGCTCCTTTTGTTTTAGTCATCACCCTCTGACACATGAAATTACCGTATTTTACACTAAATTCTGAGTGTACTTCACTTCACGCTGGGCTTCAGGTTCCATTCGTTTTCCTCCAAGTAGCTCTAGCGTCTCCTTTTCTCAGGTACTTGTTTGGAGTGAGCGGTCTTCCACACCAGTTAGTACAAGAAACTAATTGAAATTAAGTTTTTCCCCCCTCCCATAACTAGCTTGACATGTTTTGTGCCAGTATAACACCTCATGCGATGAGAAGCTTATTAGACCATGAAATTGAGCAATGTTACCTTGTCTTGTATATTTTTTAGGAAGGAAAAAGGAAGTATGACAAGAAGAGGTAGAAAAACTGTGTTGTTTCCTTGACTAATAACCATGATCTAATATCAAAAGAAATAACATCAAAAATATCTTTAAAATACCACCAATGGCCTTGTTAAGTCGTAGTAGTTTTGGTTCCTTGTTTTTGTCTTCAGCTGTCATTATTCACTGTCTTTCTTTAAAAGGATAGAGTCCACCATTTACTTAAGACACCACTTCACTCTCATTAATCAGTCCAGCCCATTTGGCGCAAACTATTAAAACCCACACACACATTCAGTTGAGAAGAGCTGAGGAATCTTCTGCAATGTCTGAACGGTAGCTGTTTAATTCTTATATTACTCATGAATAGCATGAGTTGGAAAGAGAAAAATGTTACTGTAAAATGTATCAACTTTCATAAAGTGGAGAATTATGATCAGAAAACCACCGTATAGAGACTTTAATGGGCCTATTTATCAATTTGAGTATTCTCTGAAATTTATGTATGGTGCGCTATGTTGGTAAATTCTCTGGTGAAATAAACGCAGATCTATGTGCCACACTGGAAGGCAAAGGAGTTAAATTTACAGGTGTACTGCTCTGAAATCTACCCTTTGTAAGATATGTGACAGGGAGCAGGCATTCAATGGTGCATTCAAGAGCACCTTGTCAGCTCAGAAATCCAAGAAGGATGTTTTAAAAAGGCCTGTCATTTCTTTGTTTATCATTTACTACAGCATTTAGAATAATTAGAGAATAAGTGAGAAAATGTCAACATTATTCCACTTATTTCTACAAATTCATCTGTCCACATATCCAGTGTAAAACCAATCAATAAATAAATATGATTCAAATTCCATATGTGCTTGGCAGGTGGATTTATTCAATGTATCCTTTTTTTAGGATTTTTTTGTGGTGGGGACTTGATATAATTAGTAGACAGATGAACCATAATGTCTATCTGCTTTTTTTTAAGCAACTTGGTTGTTGCCATGTTGGTGTTTGGAGTCATAATTACCAAAAAAGAGGAAGAACTATGAGGGCCCAAGGTGTCAGAGGTTTAGCTAATGCCAAGTGTTGGCCTAAAACCTCCAAAAGTACTGCATGACAAAGTCATTTTACAGTCTTGGTAGTCACACCTATTAACCACAAACACAACTGCAGTGGAGATGTCGGTCAGGAATAAAAAAGCATGTTTTATTAAAGAAACTGGAACTGACTCTGTAGGTGAGCAAGCTGTCATACAGACCTTTCAATCAAAGCCTGACATGGCAGATACCAAAGCTTTTATTTGGCCTGACAACTCACTGACAAAGGAAAAATATTAGAATGACCACCAGATAACTTATTAGATATTCCACATAAACTATGAAATACCATAGAGGCAACTGCAGAAAATGATCAACGTCCAAGTCCAATCTAAGCCTATGGTACTCAGAGCTTTTTGCAGTCAACCTCAGTGGTCATCAGTGGTATTATAACCTGTGATACTTGTGTTATCAGGTTCATTTTGGAGTTGAAGTTGTTAAGTGGGCACTATTTTAGCCGAAAACCCCAGTATGAGCCTTCATACTGATCAGCAGCTTCATAGAGAAATGGTTGTATAGCAACAGTATCAAAGCCTTGACAGACATTGACAGGTTCTTGAACATGAAAGAAACTGTTCACTATACACTAACCCACTGGTGTGGGAGTTGTACCTGACCTGAGCAGACTAATAAACTTCTGTCCTGACATATACTTCACTTCTACTGCAGGGTATAAACTGCAACATTTTGGAAGTGGTTGTGTGAGGGTTGTAGTAAGGTAATAAAAAACAGTGTTGCTCCATGGTGTGTAAAATGGGAGGGTTTGGCAGCGTGCAGAAAGGGAGGACAGCAGGGGAGAGGAGAAAGGAGTGTGGGTCGCTGGGGTAATTTAGCTCTGATCGCAGTGCACTGTCGTGAAGCCCAAGGAGGGAAGCCCATGCATCACAGTGTAGCTGTGTCCGGAGTGCACTCTTATGATTGATCACCTCACACTCCACTTTAATTCAAAGTCAATGGCATCTATAGATACCTGTCAGAATAGAGAAAGCTATAATGTCTCCTCAAAGGCCAGGACCCTCAGTTCTTCAACTGAGGAGCTGCCAACACCAAGCAGAGCATTTCCAGCCTGATCAACCCAAGAAGAAAGAAAAGAGAAAGAACATGAGTGTGGTAATCATTCACCCAGCAGCTGCGTTACTTCCGGCAGCCCTGACAGAAAGTGTAAGGTGATGGATTGTAGCAGGTGAAATCCTTTTAATGTTCAGTGAATGTACAATGCAAGCATAATTGAAGAGAGATCAGATTTGTTAGCCGAGATCTACAATTTATGGTTACATAATGTAATTTAGAATTGTGTGTTAACCTTTACAGGATGGTCAGAGTGTGCACTGGCATTTCAAAGGAAAAAACGTCTTATAAAATATGTTTCCTCTTGGGTGCGTTTGTCATTCTCAGTGCTGACTTGAATTGTTTTTTGTGTTCGTTATTTTAACACAAATCTTAAATTACATTTGCAGATACTGCATAAGTCATGTAGCAGTACTATAAAGGAAAACTGAGGTGAGTGTAAATTTCCTCGCTGCGGTTGGCAAGCCTGCGACTTTCTGTAATATAACAGAGAGTGGGTCTTGCATGGACAGAAGATCACACCCAAAATGACTCATATCCTTCAGCAATTACATTTTATATTTGGCAAAGAGCTTATGGGGCATCTAAATCATTTAAATAAGAACAGGGGGTCAGACTGAACTACTGAAGAGGCCAATTACATCTCTGATTAATGGTAATGAAAAAAATCAAAAGGGGTAAAAAATGCATTTCTACTTTGTTAGCAAAAATAATTCAAGACTTGGCACTAGATTTAGGAAGAAAATGTAATGATCATTCCTCATTGTCATTCACTCCTGTCATTCATTAAATGACTTAGAAACAGAGGTGCCTGTCCAGATACAATATAGAACATTCAAACATTGGAAATATCAATAAAGTCTTTGCCACCAATCAGTCACCCCACTCACTCTCCCCTTATTACAAAGAGGACCAGATTTTGTTTTGTCCTTTCCAAACTCTCACCATATTATCATCGCTGCATTACCTCAGGGTAGTTAGTAAAAAACACTGTATCCTGGTTGGTTGTCCGTGACCTTGTCTTCTGCATTTACAAAGGATGACCTGACCCTTGGAGTGCATGAGAGTGCTTCAAGACGCAAGTAACCTCAAGCATGAAAGCTATAAATATCTGACATCTCACAGGTTAAAGGTCATGCAAAAATGCTCATGATCTACCCCCATTTTGTTTTTTTTATTGTAAATGCATGCATGCATCCATTTGTAATACTACTGTACACAGTCTGTGTTTGAAGTGAACATGGTGCCAGTTGCAGCGCACCATAACAACAGCACTATTGTTAACTCGCAGCCTCACTGTTGATCATTTGCTGTTGATGCAACAGATATAAATTCAATAGCTTAGTCACAGTGAAACCACAATGTATGAACTTGCCCTGGAGCTATTCAATAAAACACTCAGGATCTCTGTGAAGTCACAAGGATTTTAAGTTTAAATGCTAAATGTAGTTTATTGCAAGAAAGAGTAGACACTTTGCTGTGGTACAGAGGTGGTCTTTTGTATATTTTAGTATTTCTTTGTAGTTTTGTATATTGTCAATATTTTTCAATATACAGTATATTTTGACAGTTTTCATAAAAAGAATTTATTTTGCACTTTAAAAATCTGCTGCTAAACAGAACAGAGTTGCTAAACTGATTCTATTCTATTCTATTCTATTCTATTCTATTCTATTCCTTCCATGATTTTTGATCTTACCGGATTATTAAATGTAACAATTTTAAGCAGGTGTGGAAAGAATCAAGCCTTTTAGTTTACAAAAATGCATGACTAAAATTCAACAAAATATTCAAGGATCCGTTTACTAAAATTAGACCAATAAAATTTTACTCGGCCGCTAAGACTAAAGACCAAAATCGCCACGGGTACTGATGAGTCAAAGCACGCATTTGTTGTTATGAAAAAGGAAAAAAAAAGGAAAGATCAGAACAGTTTGCCTGTTCTGAATTCCAGTAAATTTAACCACCATGCAACTGGTGAACTTTTAGTGTGGTTTTCAACTGTCCAAAATAGTCTTGGGACAAAGCAAAACCTTTGAAACATGAACTTTAAACAGTAAATTTAATTTGGTATGGATAACTCATGACATACCCATTTACGCCGGAAAAAGCATGACATTACAAATAAGAACAACATGTTGTTTGTGAGCAACATTTAGAAGGGCATCACATGGTCCTAAGCAAACAAAAAGGCTGTAAACCCCTGGAAAAGGGATGAGTATATGCCCACTTTATTCATTTCACGGACAGTAAACCAAGTTTGATTGGACCGTGTCTCTCTGTTGCTGTAAATCTGTGTATCTGTGTGTGCACATCTGTGACTTGTGTCTATCTGGCATACAGAATCTCAGCTTTGGATCCACTCCATTTCACACTGTAAGTGAGATAAGTGCCTTTGCCCTGATCATCCATCTAGAAAACGCAGAGGGAGTAAATCAATGTCCAGTCATAAAACCTAAAGGGTCAAAGGGGAGGTTTGGTGTTCGAAGTCAGAGTTTACAATCCCCGCTGAAGACAGAATAATTGTTTGTAGATTTTTTTTCAGATTTTTTTTTCTTAAACTAGCCTCATGGTTTTTGGGTGGGTGGAGCCTAACAGAGAGTGGTAATGTATAATAATTGCAACATGAGCTTCATTCAGCCACATTTGCATGAATTCCATTATCAGATGTCCACTGAAGTGCTTGAATTTCACCCAACCATATTCGCATCATCTCAGTGAGGTGGCTGCGATAGCTGCCACCCTCAATCAAGCCCAGACGTGTAGGTCGGCTGAGAGAAAATAACCAGAAATGAAGTAATTTACCAATGCTAAATACAGAATTCTTGATTAATCCAACAACAGGCCTTAAACGGAGGCATTTGGGATTCACAGTGAGGCGTTCTAGCAGGCAGAGATGAATTTATTATAGATTACATTATTAGATAATTATTATTATTATTATTACATACACTGAACCTTAGATACTTAGACACCCACTGTCCAGATTCTCATGACCGACAATTATTTTGCATTGGTCATGTTGGGCTCCCCACCAGTTAACAGGCTAACTAATCAACAAAGGAAAACCCTAGTAGAGCAGAAGGCCAGGCCGCTGCTGCAACAATGCTTTACCAGTAAGGCATGTGGCTTTCGGAAAGTTTGGGGATTAAAGAACCTACTAAGAAAAAGACATAATGACTCTTACAACTGCTGGCTGAAGGTCAAATCATAGCCATATATAAAGAAAGGACAAGCTTAAGTGCACATTTTTTTAGCATCATTTGGCAAAAATTCTATTACACCACTCATTGCTTTTCAGTACATTGTAATTTAAGTGGTCTGAGAGAAAACTAAACTTCTGCCCCTCATTTTGCTGCTCCTCTTTGCTGATTATAGCCAGTCTACCCTATTACAGATTGTTTTGGATGATCATAGATGTTTTGACATAGAAATATGTATACAGTTGTCCCTCACTATATCGCGGTTCACCTTTCGCGGACTCGCTGTTTCGCGGATTTTTTTTAGGGCAATTTTGCATGCTTTTTTTTTTTCACACCGTATGAATGCGCATTGTGTTCTGATTGGCTGAGGGAGAACCTGTGCATTATGTTCTGCGTCCTGATTGGCTAAGGGACTGTAGACCATTGTCAATCAATCTCCTCCGTGCCGTGTCTCCTGTACAGTACAGAATGGGTTCGGCTCGCCAAATTTATGTAATGTTCGATCGCTAGCAGTGTGACTCTGAAGTGCTGTATGTTTGCAAGTTTTTTGAGAGTGTTTAAAATGTTAATGCCCGTCTGAGAAAAGTGCATAAATTGTGTGGTGAGGGGTTTTACAGCCTTAAAACATATATAATAATTGCAAAAAATACAGCTGACTACTTCGCAGATTTCACTTATCGCGGGTTATTTTTAGAACGTAACCCCTGCGATAAACGAGGGACCACTGTATTCCATATGTGATTCACAGCTGATCAGCCATAGCCATGACATTTTGGCTTCACTTTTCTGTAGTCACATGGAACAGCATCTAGGTCAACAAACCATTCTACAGTATTTAGTTTGTAGATATGGACACAGAGGAGAGAGTTGCAGAAGAAAGGTGTATACTTTCAAACTCTGTGTATTTCCCCTGATTCCCAGCTACTGCGGCTTTAATTAGTGAGAGCTGGAAACAATCCGATCGGTATAATGTCGATACGGACATAATTAATTCTACGGATATTGGGCTGGCTTCATCAATCAGTGCATGGATCTAGATTGCACTGACATTTTGATGAATTAAATACATATGTAATGATGTAATATTTAGCACCAAATATTTTAGCACAAATCTAGGTACACATATATCCACTAGTCTTTGTATTTTTTATTTTATTTTTTTGTCTCACACGCTTATACGAGTTAAGACACACGGTGCTGCGAACTCACTCAGCAGTGACATTAATTCTGTGGCTTAACTTGACGACAGGTTAAACCAAACCTTCAGTGCACTGGGATTTATGTGCCCTATCTGCATTCTGTGTCACTGCTGAGTGTAGCTGTAGTTCACAGCTCTAAAGAGTGTGCTAACTGTTCTAATAAAACCATAAACTGATCACATGGAGACAATTTCAGCAGTAAAGGCTCCCACGGCATAATTTATTTTTGTATCAATAAATTAGGTGGAGGAGTTGATTTAGAATGCATTTCGATGTAATGCACTTTGGGTTTTTTTGGTCTTTTAATAAGACTGCTGTGTAGAAACTTTGTGTAATCTTACACGTGTCACTGCAAATATCCAAATATAGCTATTGCTGTGGTTCCCAAACCTTTTGAGACCCAAAAGAGAAATATGGTTCCTACTTAACTCAGACTTACATAAAGAGTTAATCATTTTCCATAGATCTACACTCTTACTGACTCTCCCATTCTATCTCTTTTTTTATGATTTTTTTTTGTCTTATGACATGTTTTATACAGTTTTCAACTTGATTATATTTTTGTCTTGTTAGCATCTTTTACAACTGAACCTCTACAACCACAAAAGTTTGAGTGAGATCAACATACATTAACTCTTCCAGAGGACATTTTTTTATGTTTTAAATAATTAATTCACATATAATTTTAGTGCTATCTATTTTCCCCTGACAACTGGTGATCCAATAAAAGCACCTGAAAGATTACAGACCTAGAAAATATTACTCTTAGTAAATGTGACTGCACCAAAATTATTCTTGAACTTATTATATATTTAAAGCATGTACAATTAGCAAATTTTGTGAGACTGCTTCTTCTCCTGCAGTTCAGCATTATATACAGTACCATGACATAAAAAACGCAGTAGGACATCTTCAGCACAGTCTTGCCCCTGGAGTGAAACCCATTCAACGCTGTCATGATAATGTGAACAGTTCCAGCAGGAGAACTTTACAGTCAGCTCCATTTGCAGATCATATGCTTTTACTGCCATGTGCATTACAGTTCATCACCATGGAGGGCTAAATGTGTGCCTATTTGCATGAACATTATATGTTAAGCTTAAGTGCATCCAAGCCAAACGGTTTCCAACTCTCTACTACTTAACAGCCCACTCCGTGCCGTGGGCATGACAGAGCCTCTCCAACAGTCAGTGTGGAGTCAAAGTAAGCATCCCTGAAATGTGAAAATCAATCATGGATGACAGCTCATTTGGGCTATCTACCAGAGAAATGCAGCCTTATGGAATAAAAGGGATAGAAATTATAATTACAGAGTTGACGTCTATTTGCTGGATATGTGTAACCTCTGGCTGGAGTTGTTGACACCTCCATTAAGTTGTGTAATGAACATGCTGTGGGCATACCTTACATATCAGGAGGATAGTATGTGAAAAAAAATTGTTTCTTATGAGAAGATCTAGATGTTTCTTTGGGGCAGTCAGAGAATAAGAGATGAGACCCTGCTTCTTGTTGCTTACAGGTATTATCTCCCTGTCATACTGTGACAGGGAAATTATCCCACATGGGCGGATGAACCTAGCTACCTTTGGCTGATTATAGAAAGTACAAAATGGCCTGCTATGCCATCAAATACCTGTCAAAAGAAATATAATGCACACTATAGTGGGGCAGAGCAATTGATTTCCACATTATTGAAAAGGCAGTACGGCTAGGTGTAATATCCAAAAATCGAGAGCGGAATCAAAATGTAGAAGGGATGGAAATCACAGAATCCATGAGGAGTTATTATACCACTCTGCAACAGTGAGGAAGAAATAAAAAATACAGTGAAAAAACAAAAACCATTATGTATTAAATTAAATCCATTGTGTCAGTTTCACAGAATTTGACATTGCAATGACCTGAAACAATGCCAAAAAAATAGATTATCTATCTATCTATCTATCTATCTATCTATCTGAAATTGCTGGGAAATGAGAGAAAATAATAGATAAAATACATACAAATCACATCTTTTCCAGGTTTATTCATTTATTACTTCACCGTAGGTATAGTTGGAGTAGTACTACCTGTGCACCTCTGGTAATTTGTAATAACTGTGTTGTCTGTGATCTTAATTCAGTGTGAATCTGCCACGTCTGTAATTTACGAAGTCAAAATTACATCCCAAGTGACCTATCCTATTTCAGCGAGCACAATGGTCCTGCGATAATATTAGTCCCGGGTGAATTGACATCTCTGTGATTTTGTGGGATGTGCAACAATTTTTTTTTCTCTGCCACACACTTATATTCAGTGTATTTGCTGGTCCAGAATTATGGCGCCTGCAGAAAAGTTACATCTAAAAATAGGATGACAGTATGCACTGCAGTATGCTATATAGTAAGAAACTTTTTTTTTAATCTTTCACCGAGTATTTGTAAGTGGTGATCCTGCCTGTAACAACAGAACTAGAGAATAATTTCTGTAAATTCAAGTTTAAAAAAAACCAAAACGATTTCACTTATCCCATGCAAACATGCTATATGAAACATAGAAGTGTGGGTGTAGGAGGCTGTCCAAAGGTTATACTAGTCCTCTGCCAATAGTGCTGTAGATGTTCTATTCAACACCATCTAGTTTCTTCTGAAGTCAAAGGTGGAAATTTCCAAATGTATATTTTTTCCAATGGAGAGGTGACATCAGACAACTCATCTGCAATCTGCTTTTTCTTTCTTCCTCACTACTGGTCAACCTTTATATATTGTTATACAGTACATTATTTTGTCAATAATATACCATAATAAAGGTAGCATTTTGGTGATACAGCACGTGTATTCATATTCTCTACATGCAGGGAAGCAGGTTTATATGTTGCAGACCCTAGTAAAAGTCACC
>JAPQRQ010000017.1:10525470-10535981 GCA_037367365.1 Apogon talboti
TTTGGTTTGTTTTGGTTTGTTTCTGTGAACAAGAAATGCAAAAATTACTTTTAAGACTCACGCTGCACCAAAATAATTGCAATATGATGTTTTTTGCCCATAGTACAGCCCTACCATATAAGGTCTGTATACATTAAAGCAGCTTAAGACATAAGTACTTCTTCAGATGTCAGCAACAAATCACACGACATTTCCACAGCCTCGACTTACAGCAGCTTACCTGACCCATTTAACCTTCTTGCAAGCCATGCAAACCCCACAATCTGTTCATTGGCCTTCCTGTCACCCATGGACGGAGCACCGCAGCATCTCGCCACCGAATCAAACTGCTCAAAACTAATATAATTTTGTCTGGGCAATCTAATAAAACACTAGAGCCATTTCCCTCTTTTCTGTCTCTCCTGCCCTCCTTCTATATATCCTGACGGAACCGCAATGACTCATAAGAGATGGGGCGCGATGAGTGAAAGGCACCTTGGGGAGTTTTATGATCCATGACGAAGCGTCCAGGATCATTTTGGATGTATGCATGTGTCACTGCATATTAATAATGGCCTCTGTCTCATGAAAGCACCAGCACACCTTCAAAGGAGATAATTTAATCTTCTCCCTGCTGAGCCTCCTCTCCTGTCCTCTCCACACTTGCTAATACTTTCGCTCAGAATCCCAGTCAAAGGAGCCATCGCTTACATGGTGCACCTTGGCTTTAGGATAATAAGAAAGATGGAACAGGTAACAATAAAGAAAGAAAAGGCAACAAGGTGGAGAAAATAACTGTGGAACATCAATAAAGGAGGTAAACACAGCGGTGAGGGGGAATCACTTTTTTTTTCTTTCTTTTATGTAAATGGAGTGATCATATGATCTTACAGAGGGGCTGGTTTCTCAAAGGAAGTTGACTTCTACCTTTATTGGTTATCGACACACTTCTGAGAACCATGTATAGCCACTAAAAGATCCCTCATTAGAAATTACCACCCTGCAGAGCACTGTTTTTCATGTGTCCCCATTCTTGTGCTGGAAGCCTGTAAACAAGAAGAAGAACAAGGCAGGGTGCTCTTAAGTGAGCTCCACACGCCCTTTATCTCTCTGAAACATTTCATTCTCCTTAAAGAGCCGGCACCCTGTGGTGAAGCCAACAAATGAGGAGTACGTTGCTAGATCCCGGACTTATTTATGGGATGCCATGGTGAGCAAGAGTCAAAGCTAGAGTTGATATTAATTTTTCGGTGACTGCACTGCATACCAAAAGCCACTTTGCCCAATAAAACTCAACCATAATACCTCCCTTTTAAAAATTCTACTAAGTAATCCTCTAATTGCACGTAAAATCAAAACTGATGTATGTAATAACCTTGAATGTCTCCCGGTTTACTTGTCATGGATGATGTGCTGGAGGCAAAGAGTTAACCTCTGTTAGGGGAGTTGTTTCCACGGAAACCTACTGTAAAAGATCTTCCATTATTCAAATGGATTCACCACCATATTCCCTATATCAATAAAACATTCACAGCACACAGCAGCAACATATTGATGCTATGCTGCTGTTTACAATATGATAATGTCAACTGATGATGTTAATGCATAACAAAGACTCATAAACCTTTGAAAAGCTCCATTAATAGTCCATCTAGAGAGCATTCTTTCTGGAAAAGCAAATTCAATGTCAAATGCCAAATACAAAATAGCACAGAATTGCAAATGAATGCAAATCCATTCAAACACTTAGCATATTAACACTAAACCATGATCTCTTGATCTTGAGTGATGTCGGCTTGACTTAAGTAACTTTAAAAGCTTTTCAGTGCAGCACATACTCGCTGCCTTTCATCGTATTTCTCTATACCGGCTGTTACCAACGGTTGGTTATTTTTTGTACTTGAGAATATAGTTGGTTAATTTCTGGCTTTATCTTTTACAGCATTTGGAGTTAAACGTTATTGAGGGTGCCAATATATCCGGGAGCACTGGTTATCTGAAGAGAGCAGCACAAAACAAATGAGGGGAACAAAACCCAGAGCATTACACTGAAAGTTAAGGATTTCTGGCAAAAGTATCTGCATATTGTAGGAGCTTAGATTACAAGGCCAAAAACAAGCTGAGAAAATGTAAAGAAAGCTTGACAAATATTAGACAAATACTCATACAGAAACTTGTACAAAACCTCTCCATTGTGAACATAGACAGTAATCTACATACAATATAATCAATGAGGCCTGCACAAGAGAGTATACTATAGTTAAATCTGATTTATCTTAATCCCTTGGAAAAGGGAAAGGCCTAATGGAGTGTGTGTCTCATGCCCTTCATCAGCCAGAGGTGTCACTACAGTGGATGAAAGCATCAGGTATAGCTGAATAAGGTGTGCTGTGCCATCTACAGTTGGTATACTATCACCATCTAGCAGAATGGAGTTTTGCACTTTAATGGTAATTAACAAGGCTTTAATTTAGGTTCAAATCTTCTAATTCTGAATGAGTGTGTTTACTGCAGACTTAAAGCTAATACTTGGATGGCAATAGCAGAATACTGTATATATCAACCAACTCTTAACTCAGTTTCCTGAGGTTTGTGTTGTTGTTGTTGTTGTTGGCATGCACATGTTTTGATTCCATTGTCACCTAATAAAACAATTTCAAATAAAAGCTAACCTTTTTCAGAGTCTGCGCTGCTCCTTCACTCACCACAAGGACTTGATCAACAATCCTATGCCTTTGTTGCATGTTCTACTGTTTATTGTTCATGCTCTTCAAAATGAAAAGTACTAATTTCTATTTGTACACTCATACTTTGTACTGAGGCTTCTTTTTCCAATCAGTGTCCTCCGATCTCCCTTGACCCTCTCCCTATTCTTTCTTTACAACTGAAGCTGAAGAAAACCAACAAAATGTCCATCACACGTCTGAAAAAGCGCGCACACACACACACACCAAACTTCTATTATGGCTTAGTACTGACAATACTTTCACACATGTTTGTCCCTCTGCAAATCAATGAACTGAAGGACAGAAAAATACTTTGTTATGCAAGTGTGTTTTTTTCTGGATATGCCATGCCAGCCACTGCTGGTTGCTATGGTGATTCCCGCCAATTGTGTCAGCATGGCTCAGACAAGATGAAGATGTGGCTCAAGGTAAGTTCTATAAATGACAAAAAATACTTTTACTGGTAGGATAAAAAGGCTCAGCTGGATGAGCTGATGTAATTTTTACATTGGTTTAGTGGAAACTGAGAAAGACAGTAAAAAGTGAGTTTTTTGTCAATCTGAACAGCAATGTGTGCTCTGGTTTATTATTGGGTGTAATGGGATAGTTAGATGGCACTCTGTCACTTTGAGGCTGGATGTTGAGATTGTGTAAGTCACTAGGCTTTTGTAGACCCACTGTATAAAAAATGTGTCAATTTTGCATGGAAGTGGCATTATTATTTTTAATGCATCAACAGTTGTGTAAAACAGAGTTGGTGATAAGCTAGACGTGATGGGACATACAAATAAACAAACTTTTCTCCAGTTATAGTAGTGGGATAAAACAGTCATAAATAAATGTGACATATTATCCTCAGATATCATCAGACATTAAATCAACTAAAACAAGGATTTTTGTAACTGGTTAGCAGTCAGTTAAACTACATGATATAAATGTGTTCATACACCATAAGAGGAACAAAATACAAAATAATTTAAACTAGTATTACACCAACAACGAAATTACTATCAAACTGCATACCAATGTACCGCACACTATTTAGGGTAGTCAGATTTACAGTGATACTATTATTAAGTCAAACATCTTTGTGTCTTAATTCCCATCGTGATCCAGCAGAACTATGTGTGACCATGTAATTTTATGCCATAAATTAATGAGTTTTAGCGTATTATGTCATCAGACAGGACAGTGAGCAATTTCCCCAGCTGTTCCCCTTTTGGCATTTTAATGACGTCATCATCATGGTTGGCTCCGACTTCCATCGAGGCAAATAACCTTGTAACATGTACAACAAGCTACTTAATGGATAAATAAATGAGTCAGAGCCCCCCCATCTCTTTGCTTCACCTGCGTGAGTGTTTTGTGAGGGGAGTAAAACATAGGAATAAAAAGCGAACCCACCCAAGTACAAGACTTTCTATCTATGTGTGAATGGCCTGCATGGTTCAGGAAGTGCTCTTTTATTCACTCACATCCCTCTCTGTAAACTGCATTTGTGGCAATGATGAAATCCCCTGCTGTCTTAAAGGTTTCTTTCTGTCACCACACTCTCACCTCCCCTCAAGAGTGTGGAGGAGGTGAGAGGGAGAAAGCCTTGGCTGTCAGCACAGTTTAGATCAGTGTCCTGCCTCCACCCCCACTGCCTCAACACCCCTTGCCCTCCACCCAAACCTCCAGCAGCGTATTACGCAACTTCAAAAACAAGGTCATGGAAACATCCAGGGAGGAATCAAAGAAGATAAACAGGAGGGAAAGGAAAGGAAATGAACATCTCCTTCCTCTTCAATGTCTCTCTGCAGGCACCCTTTGCAGTGCATGCACAGGAGGTCGCACCGCTAAAATAAAGGAGCCCACAGCATCAAATGCACACAAATGCCTGCAGACACACATTTACTTGCAGACACGCATGCACAACTGCGCATATCAGAGACCGGCAGCTGGGAAGATTGTCATGGTTTCAACAAGACACGGTCCGCGTTATGTTGCTAAGTGCCACTGCCGGCTGCAGCAAGGTGTACCACTGTGAAGATTAAAACTCCCCAGCAGTTATTCTTACATTTCCTAAACAAGGCATCCTCTTGAGTAAGAAACCTCCTCCTGACCCCCTCTTTGTAATGCATTATTAATACAGCTTCTAGTTAAAAATCTGCCCCTGGTGAGCTGATGAGACGTCACACTTTGCTTCTCGCATTGCGCTGGGGATTAAGAACACACACCGCTGCCAAAGAGATGGAAGACATTAGAAAGACTTTAAACAGTCAGCAAATTGAAAGTAATATAAAGAATATACTGCATTTTAAGATAGTGTAGTTGAATCTAATTCAATCTATACAATATACTGCATATACTTTATATTAAAGAGAACCCAATATGGCAAAAAAAAGACCCATATAAAAATATTTTATCCATCTTTATCTACTTTTAGTTTATTGGTCCCTACAAAATAAAAAGACAGAGATGTCTATAACAGAATATAAAGGCTATTTAATCTGAGCATAACTCCAGGATGAATGAATGAATGAACGAATGACATTTGTGACGCCAATTATGTCATGGTGGAGGAAACTCAAAAAGTAAAGACATTAGACACAGGCTCATGAATCTGGAAACCTCCCTCTAGACAGGCCAAGGCTTCTTGTGGTCAATGACAATCTGGGTGGTTACCAGGATGTTCATCATAAACAGTGCTTTCCAAATGACCTGAACTGGAAACATCTGGTTTCCACTGATATTTTTCTTAGGTCTATTTTGTGCCCTCTCTTAATGCAGCTAAACTTATATATTATTCACTGATATAATAATAATGGATTGGATTTCTATAGCGCTTTTTAAGGCACTCAGAGCACTTTACATTTTTGATATATTATTCATTCACTACATCTGTAGCCACAGCTGACGGAAGTGTGGTTTGCCAAACCACGCCACACAGTCCCTCTGACTATCACCAGACATTCATATACCAGTGTGAGTGACACTGGAGGCAACTGGGTGAGCTGTATTGCCCAAGGACACAATGACACAACTAGGACAGAGCGGGCCAACCCTCTGGTTACTGGACGACCCACTGTACCACCTGAGCCACAGTCACCCCAATATGTCTATATACTGAGTATTATTTTTAAAAATATCATCTCAAAATATGTGATAAATCCCATTATGTTGTAATAAAGATTGTGAGTATTTAAGTTGGGGATTGTCACCACAATAACACCAACACCAAAAAATAACTTTTTCTTTTTCTTTACTTCTTTCAGTGAAGCTATATGTATTTGTCGTATTAGTTCAACAATCATCCAGCTGAAAAAAATAACAGTTTGATGCTAATATTTAATAGGCTATAGCATTTCAAATATACAGATGTAGTAAATTACTTTGATTTGATCATTTTAAAAAGTTGTTGGTTGTAAATCTTCTGCTATTTTCTGATTTTGTGATAATAAAGCCTGTTATCGTAAACAAAAATAATCAAGCACAGCACTACATACAACTGGGCAGGATCACAAGGATATAGCAATAGGAAATTGCTCATAAAAAGAGCAAAGGGTTTCATCATATTTAATATAAAAGTAATTTGTGTAGTCAAAAACGAACCGCAGCATAATCAATAACCTAACGACAAGCACCATTTATTTGACGCCACTGAAATCCATCTACCATGGCAAACAAAGCAGCACATCCCTACTCAGCTCAATGAATATTTAGTATGATAATGTGACACTATACAAATCACTTAATTGCCGATTCTGATGCTAATATTGTCACTAATATTGTTGTGTCTGCTTGTAGCCTTTTTTCTCTTTTTACCGTGATAAAAATGTGCAAAGCGTACTGTAGCTGTTTATCAAATCCCAAAACAAAACCCTCATTAATTAATTCCTGGCAGTGTTAAATCCAGAACTGCACAAGGGTTTAGGTACATCTACACCCATCAGGGATGTTTTAACACTCTTGATACTTCAGAGCACCCACCCCTGAGCTATATCAGCTCTGAGAGGGAATAATCAGTCCTCTAGTCCTCCCAAAATAATTGTCACTGAGATATCTAGTTATTAACAGGAAGGAGATCGGCGAGTGGGATCTGAACCCCCTGCTATGTATACGTCTCTGTACGATGACCATGCATGTGCGCGGTCATGTCATTACATGTTAATGGGCTTTCCTCTGATGCTACAGCGGACCAGAGAGACGGAGGCTGTGATGGAGAGAACAGGGAACCATTTGATGTTTGCCAGTTGAAAGAATAAGCCTTCCTTTGGGTTGTGCTTTCCACAGAGGCATGCTGGGATTGAAAGAGCGCTTGCCCAGGGCTAAAGGGGATTTTTGGTGGGCGTCACACATCCAATTACCTCGGTACCATCACAGAAATCCAAGGGGAACGCACACACACAAACAGACAGCTACACACATACACGTGCACACACTTCCACGTAAAAACACCCACTGCAGGAGACTCTCACCGCAGAGGGGGCGCAGCCAAATTTGACTCTTTTGCTTGTGCTGGATCAGTTGCCGCAGAATTCATGAATATTATCAGCATGTGTTGATATGTGGCTCATGATATAAATATGGATCGCAATATGGAAACACCACTCAGGTTCCACCTCTTTGGAGAGCATTATTAATGCATTCAGAGAAGCTATTACTGGATTTGCATGGGCTCTTGTGATGAGCCAAGAGGACCTGCACATCCACTAATATGTTGAGGTTTACTGGTGCACTTCAAAGCTATTTTGAAGTCCTCTGTTCTGCGGAAAAAGGCTGAGATTTCCACACGTCTAACATCCCCCCCTCCACCACCAAACATTAATAACTACATGGTCCCGTATCAGCACACTAAACACGTACACCCACTAAGCCAAACTTAAAACACAACATCCTGGAATTAATGCAGTCAAACTTTTTATTCTTCCTACCAGGGTTAATAACTTTAATATTTCCGCTTTCCTTAAGATAGAGGCCTGAGGGCCGATGGGAAATCCTACTTCAGCCGACATTACTATAAAATCGATTTTGCGGTACATTTCTAATTATACAAGATGCATCATTTCTTTTAATAACATGATGAAATGGCCCGGAGCACCATTCTTATTGAACTTAATAAATCTATATGTGTGGTATTAATGCACCTGTGCAACTAGAGGGTAGGAGATTATATATTTGGTGGATAAAAGTACAATCAAATCGTTTCAATCCTATGGGCGGATATTAAAATTAACTTTGGTGAGAGCTTCTATCACAATTTGCATCTTAGGGAATGCGGTTTGTTTAAACATATTCTTCCGTCCTCTTTAATATTTGAGTCTCAAATCTCTGTTCTTCCCTAAAAAGGAAAAACAACATTATGCATTCAGTGAGTAAATACTTAAGAACTGGTAAAGCAGTCCCCTAACAATCAACTATAGACCACTATTGACCGGCAATTTCACACAATCATCCTTACCCCCAGTTGAGCTTGGAGAAGAAAATCTATGGCCAGGCTGGCAGTTAGCTAAAGAAAAAGTTGCTGTTCTGGAAAGCTTTTCTGCTAAGTACAGAGACCTTTGATTATAACCCGCCAGCTGACGGATACAAACTCCACTCTGACATATATTTTAGCAACCTTCAAGATAATCATGCCAACAAAGAGTCACCGAAGAGGTCTAACTGATACATTCCTTATAATTAAACTCTAGCCATTAAAAAGTACCCTGAAATTATGAAATCGTTCTTGGTACACAAAGAGAATCAAAGCTATAATAATATTGCATGCAACGAAAAAGGCAATGTAAGGGCACAACGACATAAAAAGGAGAGAAATGGGAAGAGTCAGAAATAATGAAAGAGGGGAATAGGTCAGCTCAAACTGTGAATGTGGCATTTGCAAAGGCCTCCGTCAGGCTTCAGTCATCCTCAAATGGAACACATTTAAGTGACATATAAAGGAGATCTAAATGGGATGCCTTGTGCGTGCCTTTTCAGATGCATGTCCATGAGTTTGGTGTGCATTCTTTCAGACAGACTGCAACAACTCACTGAACTGAATTCCTCTGTAAAATATATTATCTCACATTTCTCTCTGGCATAATTTTTTTTTAATACACTTCTCTGGCAACTCAATGCTTCACATACAATGAGATAAGATATGGTGAGCTGAAAATGTAATAAGGAAATGCATCAGATTTCCAATCAGAGCACTTGTTCAATTTTATGCAATTGGACCATGTCAAAGTAATTTAGAATTAAACCGTAATCTGACTGTAATTTATGTTAATGTGGGATGAATTCATTTTGTAAAGCTGATATTATTGTCAGTAGTGTCAACGCTTCATTGTAGCAATTTGATTTGCTTATCAAACAAAAACATCTGGAAAAAAAGTGACTAGCTGAAATATATAAAGGAAAGGAATGCCATAAATAGTTGAAGTGATCCTTTGTTGAGGCCAGGGAAGAATGAAGCAAATCAAGTGAGAATTTCACTGAAGGCGAAAAGCGTGGGCTGATTCTTGCGTTGTTTGTGGTTAGGGAGAAGCTCTCCAAAAAGAAGCACACCTCATGCTGAGCAGAGATGTACAGAGTAGGTCATGAGCCGGACTGGTTTGCTAATAACTTAAGGCCAAAAGAGGATCCATGAGACTTTAAGATGACAACACACACTGAGTTAACCTATTTTTCATCGATGTTTTGGTCACAGCAGCAGATGCATGGAATGCATTAACCGCTAAAACTAATTCCTGCACCAACAGAGTGTAAATGTAACTCCAGGTGTAGCAAATGAGAAACGCAAAGACCTTGACGCAGCAGCCTGAATAAAGACAAGAGCGGAGACAGCAGACAATCAGAACAGGGAGAGAAATCCAACATCTGCATTAAATCCCGCCCTGAGATTTCTTCTTCCACTGACTGAAATCTCTGTGGAGAGGTGCTTTGCCTACTCCAGATAACTCCGCTTGCTTTACCATAGGAAGCCATTAACTGACAGTACACGGCTTGAGGTTATCCCCATGGGTGTAACAGCCTCTGGGATATACTATGTCTGGCAGAGAGATGAAGCGAGCATGATACTAAAGAGATTAGCTATTACATTGTGAATTTCTGTTGGTTTCACAGACTAAAAAGCCAAATAACACAAAAAGGCTCAGCAGACAGTTGTATATCCCTTTAAAGATGGTAGGGGGTTTAAACTGTGGTAGCGAGTGTAAAAGCGCATGTAATGACTGCGTCACTTTTTCCCCATGCAATTCAACACATTCAACATCCATGATGAGTCTTGCTCTAAAGGGCTGATGTGCGAACATGGTGATAAATCACATTGCTAAATTAATATCTCAGCAAAGTGTTGCCCTAGATAGTTGGGAAAGCTAAGACAGAAGGAGCACACATGCATTCAGGCTTACACACACAAGCATTTTCATCCGTTTTGAAATTTCACAGAGCCTCTGCAGAGCCACAGCACGAGTCTCCTGTCTCATTTGAGCAGAAGGGGAATGACTGGCTTATAAAGAGGAAAATACAGCATGAACGTGTGTGCCGTTTCAGTTGTGTGGATGGGTGGGGCAGGGAGGTCTTGATATGATGCTAGTTGTATACAGGGGTGTTTCGATGTGCAAGGCTCCTGCTGTCTGCCTGTTTGGCAGTGGTTTTGAAGCCAAAGACTACTGAAGGAGTCATTGTCAACACATTTACTTCGCCACTGTTCCTGCTTGTCAGAGAAGCTTAGGCATTATTTGCAACAAAGATAAGTAGGCCCCATCCTGCAGTTGCCTCACAGCAATGAAATGGTGGTGATTTTTGAAGAGACACATTCAGCCCCCCCGCACCCATACA
>JAPQRQ010000017.1:10535986-10566922 GCA_037367365.1 Apogon talboti
ATACATGTACCCCCCCCCCCTTTTCATGGCAATCTCCTCTGCTCTTGTGCACAATTGTAAGGCTGCTGCAAGGAGCTTTCGTTTCTGCAATCACTTCACATTTGTTTCAGCGATTGATTTCCTGGCATGTGAGGGGAAGAAGAGAATGAGCGAGTGGGTAGGCAGCGAGAAAGGGAGGGAAGGAGCGAGCGAGGGAGGCAACGGGGAAGTCAGAGGACGTGCAATGCCAGGCTCACATACTGTCACCATGACAACAGACATCACTTCACAGGAGCAGCACTTAGGATGCCTGTGTGGGCTGAAGTGACATAGTTGAAGGTTGGCATTAGCCTCTTGTGGGTGCCACAACGCACCAATCCTCTCCTGGTTTGCTTTTTACTTTACAGTATTTCCTCCACGGTGCTGCTAAAAGGCGCCCTGTTGCTCTTGTCAGATACCTATTGGGATTACTGAGTGATTTGTACTTTATGTGTGTAAATGTGGGTCCTGCCAGTTTGGCTTAACAAAGACAATTGAATTGACTGAAAAGCGTAAGTGAAGACAGGAGGAAACATTCATATTCAATGAGCCCCTTTCATCATTTGCGTCACTTTGAAGCTAGCTAGCATGTATTATTCTCTGTGATTTGAAGTGATGCCAATCATAGAAATGATAACTCGAGATACAGAAGCATCCCCAACACATTAAAAAGGATCTGTTTTAGCCGCTAATCCTGCTGTTCATTAAGAAAAAAAAATCTGTCAAAATTTATAGGGGTATACAATAGATGCCTGAAATGCACAACTAATGGATAACTCATCCAGATCTAAAGCATGTATTAAAGGATTGCATAACACTAGCTCAGTATTAATAAATGACCAAGTTCCTGTGGTGATTTAATACCCGATTAATTATCTGCTTATAAAAGGAATTCTACCTCTATTAACAACTCAATATATTAGCTATAAACTAGGCAAACAAATAAATGCCTCATATGAAAATTTTATCATATTAGAACCGCCTATGCCAAAGCATAATTGCACCTGCTTTTCCTTATTGTGCCCATGTCAACAATCTGGCTAAAGGCATTTTGGCGTGTTCTTATCGGCATGCAGCATGTATGGCTAAATGTTTCATTCCTTGCATTTGGTCTTTGTCATCCAGTTACTTACAGCACATCAAACACTAATGTATGTAACAGGAACACATAATGAATTGCTGGGAGGGTAAATGAAGCGTAGGAGACAGTGTGTGTATAGAAGAGACACAAAGTAAAAAACTGTGACATGAATATTGGGCAGCAATACGACAACTGAAACACAGCAAAAATTATTTATATCAGTTATCCAGTTGTGGTCATTTTGGACTTGAACGTCATTGTTTTAAGTACCATCCCATTAAGAAACACTGTAATAGTCCAACTGCTTGCATTTTGACATGGGGGGAAATCTACTGCATCTCCTTTGTACTAACAACCAATGAGTCTGTGATTTTCTGGATTTTTTTTTTTTTTTCTGTCCTATGCTTGCGCCCCTCCAGTCTAAAAGAAACCACACTGGATGGATGCATAGTATTCAAGCCACTAACACTGCATTCATATCCCATGTGCTCTATGAGGAGAATCTGGTGAACAAATCATGAACCAGGGTCTGTTTATTATCTTTAAACAAAATGGCTAAGCGAATTTATTGTCCATGTAGGCTGTTTATGTTGAATTATACAGAAAAATAACAACCTAGGAAAGTACCAGGTATTCAGTATCACTTACTAAAAGGCTTAAAGTGACTGTGGACGTGCACTCAAAAAAATTAAATGTCACTGTTGTTGACTATAATCAGGAGTATTACATTTAAATTACTGAAAAAGTCACATTTTTATATTAAATCAAGTCTCTTGCATTGTCTGAAAGTGAAAACCTGCAAAGTCAAATGTACATGGGGATTCTAAGTTGTGTTAACGCAGCTGTGTTACCTACAACGGACAGCGCTTGAGAAAAAAAGAGTTTGTCCCTTTGGAATCACGTTGGAGACCCCACACAGCTTTCAAAAGTTGAACTCTTCCATTTCGTCTGTAACATAGTTGAAGGAGTGACAGTGCTTCAGAAACTCCAAGCCGTAGGTAATGCCTGTGCTCTCCTTTTAGGCGTCATCTATGACTTGAACCTGAGCTATCCATTGGACCTGAAGAACACTTTTGAGTTCATACAAAAGATTCCGATGGAACTTGATCCAAAGCACCTGTCAAACCAAATCCAGGTCCTCAAAAAACAAACTGCTGGAATAAATACAAGAACTCCTGATCAGTCTGTGTTCAGTTGCCTCCAGTGTGACCTGCAGGCTGCCTGTGTTGATTTGTGTTTTGTGTGATTTATTTCAACTGTTCAATTAAGCTGTGGTTTTGACAGCTGCTCATTTGTTCTCTGGAACTTCTTTTCTGTTTAACTGCAAACGTTAAGTATAAAACTCGTGGTGTTTAAGGTTGAGACAGATGCTCAGCAGATATGCCCCTGCTGTGGTTGAAACTAATATGTCCAAGATGGCAATAAACAATTTCACTGATTTCTTTTGTTTATCCTCCAGAGTATTAAAAATAGGCGCCTTAAGTACTACATTGTTTATAGCAGGTTGCATTTGGAGCTGCAGTAGTATTACACTTCCATGTTTGTTAAATTGTTAAATGTTTCTCAACACTGAAGTTGAACTCAATAAAACTTTTTTGTGTTCTTCTATTTAACATTTAACAATTTTAAATTAGACAAACTAAGCTCAGTTAATTTAAACAAACCTAATGGCATGAAGTTACTTTCCCTTTAATATCTTTGCATTGCTTTTAAGTGTTGGAATTAATTCAATATACTCAACCATATTACCTTTGTGTAATGTAGGCTAAATACAGTTGAAGTTACTTAATGTACTCTTTTACAATATACTTTACACTATTAAGTAAATTGTACAAAAAGTTGTTTACTTAACACAGTTTGGTGGGACCACTTGAAAAAACATTGTAAGTAAATACAGCTAATTATTTTTTTGGATGATGTACAGTACATCAACCACTTGTTGCAGCTGTTGCAGTGTATAACTAATTACCTCTATACCAAACAGTGCTTGTACAACAATATGAAAGATTTAGAATAGACTGAAATGTGGATTAGATGGAAGACAGAGCTATGTGCCAGTGACTATTTTATCTCAGCAATCTACATTTGTTATTAGACATACTCTAACTGCACCAGCACAATTGACCAGTTTGGCTTGTTGAGCAAGATATTGTAGCATTAATTTATTGGATGTGAACCACATGTCTGTCGACATAAGGAAATGAACACTATTGCACAAAATGGTATCACCACTGATAAAAGCTTCGTTGCTGCACAAGGTAATATTAGCTGGACCAAAGTTGACATTTAAGATTTAAATCTTGTTTTTAAAGGTTCACATGATAAATGGGCACTCAATTAGAATGTCAGAAGACAAAGGGGAAACAATAGCCTCTCTGCAGGTTATAAGGCCATGCTAGACTTCATTAAAAGTTACTTTTTATTGTGAATAAACCACAACCACTAGTAATGCACCAGGACAGGACTTAATGAATGAATGACTACAAGATCATTAGCAGCAGCTTTCTGTCCTCAGCACTGTACAAAGCAAGGCAAGTAGCTCAGGGTTTGGGGATGTGGGCTTAACAGTTAAAGCAGCCAGCCAGGTTACAATAAGCTTCTTTGGTCCTCTGTGGGGATTTGGCCTTGAATGATCCAGAGGTAAATTGTGTTCCTGAACTCATCCAAATCCTCATAGTGGAAGGAGGAAAGTATTACCACTAGCCATGATGCTGATGTGCGAAAAGAATCCTTTTTTACAGTTCTGAACACAAATCATCAAGAAAAATATTCTCCGTAAAACATCCATTAGGGGAAAATATTCAGTCATCGCGCTTGTGCACAACTGTATCTTTGCTTTGAACTATGCACGAGGAAAAAGAAACGGGATGCTTATTTTTCTTTGCCTAGGACATTGTGGCAGTTGACAATGCTGTAAAAACCCCTGCTACGACATTAAAGCTTACAGCTCTGTTTCCCACTTTGCCTATTAAAAAAAAAAAAACAGCTGTATGTTTCTAAAAAGCAATAGGGGCAAAGAGGGGGCAGGACTGAGGCTGGCATCATTCCACTTAGAAGTGCCAGTCCACAACACAAAAATGCAATTCACGCCGCCATTACCGACAATAATTTCAACACAGAGCTGTAATCACACTTGTGAGTATAATAAATTTAGTTTCCAAAGGTTACAAAGCACTGAAAATATGCTGCCTCACCTACATGCGATTCACATGGAATTGAACTGTTAAAGTAAAACTGTCGAATATTATCTGGTGAATACTGAACACAGCGGGAATAATTCAGACATTAAGTTCAAACATTGTCTCTGCAGTGTATATTCAGTGCCAGTCTCAGAGGACTAGGTCCAAAGAGAACTGACATTCAGTATGATTAAGTTGGTGCTATCTGAAGCCCCACCCAGGGGTACATAATAATCCCCAATGTGCACTGCACACTTTTCCACTGCAGCGAATTACTTCTTTTGCACCGTACCCAGCTGTATACTCTCATTTTCCTGTGATTGAAGCGCATATACTATAGACGTCCATCGACTCCTCCCTAGGGGATGATGAGGGAGACAGGCAGAGAGAGACAGGCAGGCAGATAGGGACTGAGAGTGGGAGGGAGGAGAAGAGATAGAGTTATCTGTGGTCTCATTACGGTGGGAAATGTGAGGGTCCCGATCCAAGGGAATGATGAAGGACTCTGTGGAGGAGGCCTCTGAGAACCAACAAAGACGGCTTTAGTTTCACTGGCAGAATG
Source organism: Apogon talboti (assembly GCA_037367365.1). Taxonomy (NCBI): domain Eukaryota; kingdom Metazoa; phylum Chordata; class Actinopteri; order Kurtiformes; family Apogonidae; genus Apogon; species Apogon talboti. The sequence continues at coordinate 10,540,827 of JAPQRQ010000017.1, forward strand.
CATTTGCATAGCTTAGAAGCCAAAGCGTCTGAACCGGGGCTCATGAAAAGAAACCCCAGCAATTGCTTGGACTTCAATGCAAACGAGAGGGAGGGAGAGACAGATAAAGAAAGAGAGAGAGAGAGAAAGAGAGAGAGAAGTGGGATGGGAGGAAAAAGCAGTAGGAACTTTTCGTCTTTGCTTCAGTAGTGCAACACAAAATGAGATCAGGAACATCTGCACATCCCATGGAGGTTGTCGCTAGCCGACTTTGATGCAAAGAGAACATACTGAAAGCGGTACACTTTCAGATAAAGTAGCAACCAGAAAAACACTTCCATGCTATCATAAGAGTCGTGTTCCGTCGAAAGTGCTTGATATTATTTAGTATGGGTTGCCTGTAAGTAACATTGCACATGAAAAACCATTTGAGAATATTTAACGGGTTTGTTGGTACTTCTGCGGAAGAGAGGGTGTTCCATTTGCCACGATGCAGGAGCCGCTGCTGGCCTTTAGCAGCTCTGGAGAACACCACAGAGATGAGCAGAGGTGGAGATAATAGAGCAATCTCCTGAAGGAGGCTGTACTTCCATGTGCACAGAAAGTGTTGAGAAAGAAAGAGACAGACTCAGAAGGAAAGAAAGGACAAGAAGAAAAGATAAGGAAGGCCAGACAGAGAAAAGAGTGGTGCACAAGTTGGACTATAGTTATGTCTCTCTTGCTCTTTGTGGCCCAGAGTCTTGGAGAAGCCATCGAGGAGGAGTCTTCATCAATCCTCTTTAATGGCCCTGGCAGCACCACTTAACACACTAGTACGTTATTTCTTCATTACTACATCATGATTCCACCATTTAGTCTGCGGTGGTGATGTATACGATGCACTGGGATAAAACATAATCCTGGAAAGTTAGATTTTCACACACACTGTCTCATTCATTTGTTCTTGGGACATTATGTGACTAAAACTGAGAGGTGTGGCTTTAAAATCAAGAAAAGGGAGATGATACCAAACTCTACTAGACAGACTGATTTTGTCATAATGATGGTTTCATTCTAAAATGTTTTGTTTGCTACAAAATCCCAAAGCTGATTCAGTTTACTGTCATAGAAGAGGACAGGAAGCAGAAAATGTTCACATTTCATTTCATTTTTTAATCTTTAAAAATTATTCAAACTGACTGATTGTCAAAACAGTTGTCAATTAATGTAGTAGCTGATGACTAATCCATTCATCACTGTAGTTCTACAACAGTTGTCCAGTTTTTGCTGAAGTCAGAGATAGCCAGTTTGCTATTGTCTGTATAATCTGCTACCTGCTTTTTCTTGCTCCATGCTGTTATTATATTGGCTAGAGCTGCACGACTAATTGAATCACAGTGTCAGCCAATGCAATTACATAATCATAAATATGTCCAGTATGTGTGCACAGTGATATACTGTAACACTAAGTTTAGTATAATATATAAGACAAGCAAAATGAAAGTCATTACATTGCAAGTTTTTTGTATTTTTCATACTAGTTCAAGTTAATTAAAATTGCGACATGATTAGTTATCTGTGAATCTTCCTTAAATTGCAATATTGTCCACAACAATTGTGCGAATTGTCCCTCATCAAATCGTGCAGCAATAAAGTATATCATTACATTTCCACTATTTGTCAAGTTTATTAAAGAGAATCCAACACTGCATTGAACTCTGATGTCAACCTCTTTATGAAAAACTCTGCAAATTACCAGCACCATTAAGTGTTGCCCTCTCTTACCTTTAATATTATGCAGTGACACAGCTACTGCCTTTCACCTGTGGCATACAATGGACTTCTCAGTTCCTATGACCCCACCCGCTTCATGTGTCAAAACCTTCAGTGAATACAGTGGGTGGCATCCCAACACGCATGCTAATGCTTTGTCTCTATCAATAATAAATGCTGACCCTTGAACCTTGCTGATAAATTTTCATTCAGGCCACTTCCCAGAGAGGTGCTGTGCTGCAGCTTCAGTGCCCCATGCTTCATAAACAGGACCTCACTAGAGGTATCTCATAAGTTACTAGCCGGAAATATACTCATTTATATCTGACTAAGCATTATTTGCTGTAAAAATAGAAGAAAATACAACCGCTGGGTTTGAAAAGGACCAATGTAAATCCCAGAAGCACACTTAGCAAGCACATGTAGAAACACAGTAGTAGTGAAATGGGGTGAGGGCGCTCAGGGGAATTTTCAGAGAGCATAACATACATGAATCTACACAAGCACACAGAGACAGCAATACTCAAACATTTCCATCTGCTCCATCTCCCAGTCTCGTAAACTGCTTCTGCTCTAAGCCCGCTAGTCTACACATAACTCTATGGCAACACCACAAGGAGCATTATGGGATATGATTCCTTTTAATGAGCTTGCATCTTCATGTCTATGTGCACATACTGGAGTACACACAGCTTGCTCACAGTAAGAATCATATTTTTGATCTGACATCTACTTTATATACATGATCAGTTTTGATGGTTAAGCATCAGGCCCATGTCCCCTTAATATATGCATCCCAGATACTGATGCAGTATGTGTGGATATCAAATAAAGAAAAGGCAGGGATTTCTTTAGATATCAATCTTTGATGGAATGCAGCACTGTCAGCCTTCAAGCACAGCTGGACTAATACAGTACATCTAAGCAACAACGCCTACATATAAATGTTACGCTGCCTAATGAGTGTTTAGAGAATTGAAGATTAGGTAAAAAAATCACTATGAGCATAGTGTGCATTTTTACATAGGTTTACTATGAAATATCTGTGCAACAGGTCTTAAATATTGTGCATACACATGACCAGTCATGCTACTCTTCTTGACCATCCTCTTCTTGTGCAAAGGAACAGATGAAATCCTAGTGCATTAATGGTCAGGTGCAGCTCCATGACTGTATCTGTTTCAGTAACATTTCATACCTGCTGAATATGTGCACACACATACACCATGGCAACAATTGTCCTTTTAGTGCTTGGCAACAGCCTTTCATACACCATTCCATGTCTCTACTTGACCTCACATCTTTCCAACATGGCCTTTGCTTTGGTCAGAGCCACTGTTCCCTCCAGACCAGTCAGGCCTGTGAACGCCAAGGTCTCCACATTGTCGAAATATTAGTGCACATGAATCATTTCCACTCAGACTGCTGCTTTGGCTACTGCTGCTGCTGCGGGCATGACGACTCATATTAGACATCATCTGTGCCACTGGTTGTACAAGCAGACAAGGTAAGAGACAGAAATGTGTCTACTGTTAAGTGTAAGAGAAGGAGAGATAGGAGAGGTAGAAAAAAATAAATAAATAAATATAAAGAGAGGTAGGGAGCCTGATTCACCACACTTTAATTATTATCCCTGCCTCTGCATACTAAGTGGCACAGCTCAATAGATTACAATTGTTATAATGAGATTCAAAATATCCTGATGTAAGACAAGTGCCACGTCGACCTTTAGTAAATCTCTGAATGCTAATTAATGCATGAGACCAGTCGGAGAGGTGGCTAAAAGGCTTCTAGACAAACCTAGGCTCCGGTGTAATAATCTATGAGTGTACCCTACTAAATTTAGCCTGCTCACCGTCCATCATGTGAGTGATGGATTGGATGAGAAAAGGGGCTGTGCATGATTGGCTACACACGCGATTTGCTGTATAACCTTAGGGCTGCTTGGAACATTTGGAGCCTCTCACTCAAACATGACATTCAGACCCTGCTGTGTTACCCTGACACGAGTTGATGTTGCGTGTGTTTTTCTTTATTGGAGGGACCTTGTGATTTAAGTGGGGATTTATAAGCGGCCAGTTTTACAAGGTCATGATCACGTTTCAGCAGAAGCAAATTGCATACATACTCACCGTACACTCCTTGGCAACGGATGCCCTCCACGATCAGCGCCAGTAACCCCCAAACACAGATAATTAGATCCATCCTTTCACGTTAATCTCTGCATATCCAGCTCTCAATGGCAAGAAGTCCTTTCCGGGGCGGTGTAACTGAGGTGCATAGACACAACACTGCTCCGATCCGCGCGTCGATTAATTTAGTCTCAGTAAAGGTATTTGTGGTGCGGCAGGAGGTAAACGCACTCAGGCAGTGATGGGTTTGATGTCCGCTGCCATGGAGCCACTCAAACGGCGGTGCGTTCACGGCACGGAGACGCCGCGGAGGATGCGGGGAGGCAGGCAGGGAGGCAGGCTCGGGGAGTGGGGTGTAAGAAACCCGGCCTCGGAACAACCACTGGTCTCGTCTTCACTCCGGTAAAGGTGTGTGTTCCGCTGGTCACTGTGTCCGTGGACTTTAAACCCCCCCAGGACGCCGAACCGAGAGGGCGCGCAGATGCTGTCGACTACAGTCAGACGGAGGCTCGGCACCCACGGACATAGCTCCTCTATTCCAGCTGTGGTCACGGCTCGCTCCGTGGATGCTGCCGCGTTGACTGCATGCTGTCAGACGAAGACATGAAAACACTCACACTGTAAAAAAAAAAAAAAAAAAAAAAAACAGAAAAAAAACAACACCACACACACCTTTTGGATGGTAAATTCGTCTGTTGCGGATACTACAGCGGAGGCTCGTGCGCTCACACAGTCACATCACGACTGCACCCCGACGTCGCGCGCTCGACTCATCTCTCCCGGTGGCAATGACAAGGGGAGGGTCCAGTCCGGTGAGGAGCGGCGGAAGCCTTCTATGCAGCTTCTCGGCGGCGATGCCCGGCGTTACCTCGGCGTTTCGGAGAGTACTTTCTGAAGATTTCACGCGACTGTTGGAGCCGGATGTGTCCGCCGTGGAGACAGTTGAGCATCAGTCACGTTGCGCAATACGTGCTACGAAGACCGAGTGGCACCGCAACCGGTCTGTGGCTACGTCAAGAGGTGCGTGGCTTCCAGCGCTCATCTGTATGGGAGGCTTCGCTCAGCGTCAGGAAAGGCATGAGAGCGCAGCTGCTGGATGCTGAGAGAGAGAGAGAGAGAGAGAGAGAGAGAGAGAGAAAGAGAGAGAGAGAGAGAGAGAGAGAAAACCATTGGAATTCACAAGATCTGTCCAATCAACACAAACAACCCCTCCTCCTGTCCGCTCATGTTTCAACATACCTCCTTTATCAGACAGAAGGATGATATGCTGTCTGTCATGTAGCATCCTATTTCTTTGACTTGAAACAGTCAGATGTCTGTGTTATCCAACTGCACACCGCTGACCAACGGCCTATACACATTTTTATAGCAACTTTTTTTTTTCCCAGCAACACACAACTTTTAAAGTTTTATAGAAGGACAGCTAAGTGGTTTCTAAATGGGGTCCCAGTAGGCCTTTGGGGGGGTCCTGGAGGCAGTTTAAGGGGGCTGCCACAAAATGAGTCATTTAATTTCATTATATTCAAGTTCTCCATATTTGACTGACCATATGAATTGGACCAATTGCAGGGTTTCTGTTCTACCTGGTGGGTAAAAGTTAGACACTTGCATTGCATAAAGAGCAGTGCTTACACTTTTAACCTGCTGACACATTAAAAATGTATTTTCCTGTAGGCTGATGAGACCAAAAAAAATAGCCCTGCCCGTCTCCTCACAATATTCATGTACTAAGTTGGACTAAAAGTGCCTTCTCTGGTGTAAAAAGAAAATAGGGGCAAATGGAGGTAATAGGTGAAATCACATTTACTTACTAAATTATATTTCCTATGAAGCTGCTCTAAATAATTAAAAATATTTGGTATCATTAAATTGGATTTACTCTTAGGATTAGAAATGAAAATCTGCTTGTCCTCTGTCATGTATCCAGATGGACTGAACCCAGCAGTTTTTATTTTCCCTCTAGAGTTAAAAGATTACCTTGAAGAAAGTTTTAAAAACCCTTCATGCAACTTTGTACATATAGAGGCGGAAAAACAGTGTTTGAAGCACAGGAGCTGTCCTCAGATAGCCACTGGGGATCCTTGAGGAAGTGACTCCAGTGGGTAATCTGGCGCCCTCTTATGTTACTCCATGAAACACAGCCTTAATTATTCATCCAGCAGGAGTCATACCCAGTTTGTGACTGTGCTATAATTTTGATGGCACATGGTCACTGCTCCAGGTCCAGATAAAAATGCCAATCATGATTATTTTAATCGCCTCCTGACATCACAGTCATTGTTATTCACATGAACTGTCAATATCAGATCCTTAATGACGACCTCGCCGTGAAACTCAGGAGTAAAATGATTCTAGTGCAGTTAATATTTGATACGGGCTATTCTAAATTTCATTTGGATGTAAATGATTAATCTTGTCCATCCATTAGATACTTCCATTAGTCTAAAGTTCCTGAATGAGCAACTGTAATTTTTAAAATGTTTCATACAGACTAAAAGTGGCTCCACGTGTGTGACAGGGAGCTGTTTAATTTCATTATCTCTTTATTTTAGACATCTTTCCATCTCTGCTCTCCTTCTGTGCCTGTTTTTAAAAGTGACAAATTCAATAAGCACTCCTATTCAGGTTATATAACACAGAGTCTCTGCTTCAGCCTTGCTTTTCTAGCTGAGTGAAGACGGCAGAGAGGTATACGTTATATTTAACTTCATATTTGGTAGAAATTTTCAACATGATGGAAATTAATCAGCAAACTAGTAAGGATGGATGAATTCAGCTAAATGCACTGACAAGAATAAAAATGCACGTGTTTTGTCATATGGCGATGTGTGTTTATAGCGGTTTATCCTCCATCTGCTTGCTGCTAATCATTCTGTTTATTACCGTACCTTTGCATCACCCACCCAATATGGACCGGAGTGGGAGACCACTGGGAAAGCTTAGACTTTAACTCCCCATCTGTCTATTGTGGATATGTCTGCTTTTGGACTTTTTTTTCTTACACCCCTCTCTGTCTCTCCTTTCCCTGGTGGAGGATAATGCAACCTTTTATATCTGCGATGTCTAATGGTACTACAGCTCGCTGACATAGGAGGGAATACAATTATGAAGCCCATTGTGGGTAAAGTGTCTCCATGAAGCGTCACAAGTGGGTTTATAAATATAATATACCCTCGCAACTATTGTAGTTGGAGCTGTATGACATTTCCCTAAATTTATTCAGTCATACAGCGCAGGAGGTGTTGGAGGTGGCATGAAACAAGACAGTTTGGCATTTAGGGGAGAGTCTCTGGGCTTAGCATTCATCTTTAAACAGAGCAGACCGAGGTGACGTCACAGTAAAATACAGGGCCGGGGTCAGCCAAAGAGGAGTGTGTATCTGTGTTTGTGTATCTAAGTGAGTGAGAAAGGACATGAGAGGGTTATGGCTTTTGGTGCTCTGACAATATTCTGCTCTGGTTGGCATCACACATGAGCAAATCTCAAATGGAACAACATGTATTTTTCCATCTCACTGCCTTAAAAGTCATATAACAGCCAGTGGCCACCTGTGGAAACTATTCCACTGACTATAGCCCACAGCCTGTCATGCAATGCTCACTTTTGTCCAGTTACTCTTGCTCCATTTCAGTCGTTAGTCTCACTGTGCAAAAGTGGACCAAATGATTACCTTAAACTCCAATATCGTGAACTGGGGGGAGACGTACCCGGAGGGAATTACCGCTGTAAAATAAAGATGACATAGGTCCAAGCGTTTCAATTCAAGCTGAAACTGTTCCAACAAACAGCAATTACCTTTTCCTCTGAACAATCCGAAGAGCAATTATGAATGCTGTTTATATCCGCAACATCCAGAGCACGGTCGCCCACGGGGGTATAGTATATACATTTTTGGCCGTCAGTCAAAAACCGCACAAGGCTGACTTCCTGCCAACCCTGCATGCATATTAACTACAGTGTGTGCACTCACAGGACACAACCAAGCGTCCCCTTGTGAGCCACTGCGGATGAATGTTTCCACTTAAACAAAAATAGCTCACCTCCAAACTGGCAGACAGATTTTAAAAGGGACAGAATTTAGAAAAGAGGGCAGATGATGTAGTTTCTTCGTGTCATGATTCAACGCAGTACAACATCAAAGCCTTGTGCGTTGAATCACTTGGAAGCGGCAGTTTGAGAAGTGTAGCCATTATTCAACCCAAGTCTTTATCATTTACTGCTTACTTGCTCTGTTGATCTTTAAAAGAAAAAAAAAATCAACAAACAAGTTGTTTTATGCTAATGCATCTAGAAAGTGTCCTTAATACTACTGCATGCACTCTGGTGAAAAGCGCTGACTCCATTCAAATCCTGTTTTTAGTTTTCTGTTGAGAGAAGCGTCACACTCAGCATAGTCTTAACATGGATAGTTTAGGGTCTCCTGCTGGGAGGGAGGCCTTAGCATGACTTTAATACAAAAGCCAGTTCTGACAGGCATGGTGTGTGTGTTTCTATTCTACAAATGTTCCCTCAGACGCCCCCTGTTTTCCCTGGGTGGCGGTTCTCTGACACACTCAGTATGCACGGCGGCAGAAAGCCTGTCGGCAGTATTTACACGCATAACTGGGGTGAAGAGGTAGATTTCACACTGAGGTGCAGCTGATCAGGGCGGCTGGTATCTAGACGGCGTCAGAACCCAGGCACTTTGTGATGGTTCTTCATGAGATGCCTGGGTTGATCTCCACGGGGCTTGAACTGTCACTGAATTTGTGGAGATGTTAAGTTGCACATTTGAGAATTTAAAGACCTCATCATCATCATCATCATCATCATCGTCGTCACTAATCTAAGCTCTTTGATCAGATCATAACATTTGTGTGGCCTCAGATTAAAAAGGCCAGTTTATTCATATGCCTATAGAGAGATTAAGAAAACCGTCTATGTCCCCCTTAATTTAGCTGTACTGCTGCTATCCATTTTAACACATATAGAACTTCCTATTGGCCTATTGATCAGCTGTGCTCCCAAGTGATTCCTTCCAACTCATCAGATTGATTCTGTCATGGCTGTTTTGGTGAGACAGCGTAGACTTAACATGGCATGCTAATTAAACAGCATGAACCTACTTTAACAAAATGGACTAACACCTGACACGATGCTCAGACTGCTGGGATGTCTTTTAATGTAGACATTTATGAACATTAAGCAGATCAAATAAATTGACCATCTGGAGAATTGCTTGGTTTTTTTTTTCTTTTTTTTTTTTTAATTGTGGCTAAGTAGTGGAAAGAGGAAGATAAAGAAAACAGACACGCTACGATCAATGAAAGAGCGGTTGAAGCTGGAGGAGTCAAGACATGAAGCTGGGTGTTTTCTGTTTCCAAACCTGGTGTGCAGAGAACTGTACAAAAACCATTCTGGCCTGAAGGCAAGAGAAATCATGTAAATGCCAAAGCAGAATTGTGAATCATTCATGCAATCTTACCGATGAATGTGCAACAAGAGAAGATACTGGTGTGATGTGCTTTGTCTCTGGCAGCACATAGTTAAAGTGTACATGTCCGGAGTCTCACAGCCCTGTAACGGAGTTGTGACACAACCGAACCCGACTTCAACAAATGAACAATAAATAGTGATATCCAGATAAATGTTAATAATCATCCCGATCTTTAATCTTTAAGCATACTTTCCACTGCCTCTGTGTGTTGCCTGGCAACCATTCAGCTAAATGTCGATGAGGAACTACACTGCTTTGCAAAAGAAAGATTGTTTGTTATTAGTATATACCAATACATATTGTTATTGCTACATATATGTACTAACTGTTTTATTAAAGCAATAAGCAATGCAACACTGTGGTTCGGCTCTTTTAGCTGTTCTAAAATCACTATAAGCCAAACTAACTGCACTGCTTTAACAAAAAAATAATACTTTGCACTATACCTTTATTCTTTGTGAGAGCATAAAGTCAAATCATATTGTTAAGAAATAGGAGTAGCTGTATTTATCACAGAGAAACTGGGCAAATTATTTCTCCATAATGGCAGTGACACACTACTGCACTACGTATTTATACTGATGTGTTGATCACAAATACCAGGATCTGAGAAAATCCAATCAGGTTCCCAATTTATGCTCCTTCAGCAGCATAGAAAATGTGATTCAGGGTTTAGTATGCACCGCTACTTGGCTCAATGTTCGTGAGTGTAATTATCTCTCTGTAAAGATGGTAAAGTGAAGCCCATGTTAGCCTACGTGTCCTTGGCTGCACTGGGGCAGGAAAATAAATCTTCAGAACAGATTTCATTGTGAGTACATTCATTACTCCACACACATTGCACCAGGCAGACAGTAAATTACATTACTAACTTCCCTTAAAATTGCAGGTACAGAGTGACAGAGTGGAAATCCGCATTCAAATGCAAACTTGAGGCGTTGGTTTGTATCTCGCCCGGACTCAGAACAAACACTAAATTACACAGTAGTCCGAGCTCCACCACTCTAAAAGCCATTAGTAATCACTGTTTGTACCTGTGTGAGTGTACAAACAGATGGAGATAATTGGGTGTTTCATAAGAAAGATACCATTACAGTGTAATTATTTTCTTTATCTGCAGCAGATCGTGTGCCTGATTCTGTGTGAAAGCCTCATTGTGAATCTGAGCTCTTTCTGAGACCATGGTAAGGCCAGGGGCAATAGCAGAAAGCAATGAAGTATGGGTAAAGTGGTGTGTGTGAATGAAATACAAATGCCACTCTATTCAGCAGGACAGAGTTTGCCATAGATATACACCCAAATGAAAAAGGGCCACAATCACTTTAGGCTGAGTTGCGAGCAAACAAATTAATTATTTATGAACAATGAATATTGCATATTGCTCTCAAAATTGTTGTTGCCTCTCCTTCATAAGCCAGCAGATTTGATTTACACGGCTGGATATTCACATCCATGGAAGCAGAATTTTAATCACTTTAGTCTGTATAGACACATAGAGCAGAGGAAAAAAATCATCCAGTTAGAATTTGTGACAGAGAATGATCAAAAACATTTAAACCAACTACAAGAACGACTTAATTTTTTGCCGCACTTTATAGCTGATCCATGAAACCTCGGAAAAAAAAAAAAAAAAAAAAAAAAGAGTTTTTACCTTGAGCCAAGGCATGTTTATGTTTCCATCATCTGTAGCTGATAAACAATGTGTCTCCTCCGGCATCACATCATGTTGTGTTCCTTATTTTCACCCAACATTGCCTTCTGATGTGCCCACTTTAAAAAGTAATCGAGTGGTCAAACAAAGCTTGAAACAGCCGTGTAACCATTGGCTTTTCTATTTTGCACTGTGGTTCAGATGCAGTAGGGTAATAATGCTTCTGCCATCTGCTCACCCGGTTGTCCTTTAAATTGTCTTCTTTTGCTATTGGCTTAACACAAAAACATGCGTTCCGAACCCGCACTGTCGTTTATTCCTCGGCGTGCATTCCACTTGGATTTAAAGGTACCACCATCAACAAGTCGTTTTATAGTATTAAACACTGTGGTTTTTAGGGGTTGATTTCATTTTGTTTTGGATCGCCACAGCACAATCACAGGCTTAAAACATTTGTATTTATGAGATTAAAAAGATATTTCATACTGGACGTTTTGCCGCATAGTATTGACGAGCCGGCGCTAAGGTCGGTCCTCTTTATCCACCTATTGTGTGCACCTCTTCAGAGTCACTGGGGGCAACTAGGAAAGGCGGGGCATACGGCCTCGACAGGTCACCAGTCTATCATGGGGCTAACACACAAAGGCAGACAACCCCATTCACACCTACAGGCTATTTAGAGTTTCCAGTTCACTTAAGCTGAACGTGTCTGGACAGTGGGAGGCAAACTGAACACACAGACACAAGAAAAACATGTGTACTACACACAAAATTACTCCAGCTGGCCAGGAAAGGTACAAATCCACAGCCAGTGGTTATCCAATCTATCGCACTAAGCTTATTTGAGCGTAAGCAAACACAATGAGTCACCAAAAAGCGACAAAAAAAAGGGAAATTAAAATGTTTTGGGATATATGTGCGGCTCTAAGAGATAGCTGGGAGTATTGAAATAGCAAAGATGGAAGGGGTATCATTTTTTTCACAGCTGCTCTCTGGAATTATAGAGACTGTGGAATCAATAGGAAGCGATATCCGCTGACATACTTAGCTTGTCTGGACTTCACATCAGTCCAACATTGCTCCAGGTCTGGGGTGACAGCAGCAGCCAAAATATATCTTGGAGGAAGGAGCCTGGGGCGATGATCTCTTTGCAGTATGTCAGGAAATTTTAGTCGTGAGCTATTGCATACTTTATGGCAGGTGATGGATATGCATTTGAGCAGACTTTCTTTCTTTTTTTTTTTTTTTGATCCATGTAACGCTTGAGTTTGTACGGAGCGTGATTGAAGAACACCTTTGCACACGCTGTCATCATGAATACTGCAGTGCTCACCAGGCCATGGTACACTGATCTGAGGATCTTTCAATGGTAGCATGATGCTTTAATGCCACACATAAAGGGATATTATAGTGTTTTCATCTTCAGTCACTTGACATATTTTCAGTGACAGAATATGCGAGCAGCATTTAATTAAAAGAGAAGTTTTTGAATGAAATCCCCATTTTCCACATTCCTTAGAAACGTTACAACATTACAGCTGAAATCCAACTTCTACTACTAATACTACTGCTAATTACAAGCTAATTACTCTTCCACAGTTCACAGTTATATCCCATTTATTTGACTGTCCTCAATGCGTCATAGATTCCGTCCTTTTCCACTGAAGCCGTGTGTTAAAAGCGCTCAGTCTGCTCTGAGTTAGAAAGAGCAAATGAGGCAGATGATATAAAATTCTAAACCATAATACTGTCACTGGCTTCCATGATGATTTCTCCTTTTCTACATTTTCCTGGGCATCTGGCACTGAACCTGACACATCAGAAACAACAACACTTGGCTACTGGAGTGTGAAAGGAGTCAGTCGCTTATTTTTAGCCAATCTTGGGTTTCAAAACATGAATGTGGGCTCATTTTTGGTGGAAAAATGTTCAAGGGTCCAAGTTGAAAATATTTTACCATTTCACACGAAGACAGAAGAAAGAGATTTGATGTAAAAAAAAAAAAAATACTCAAAACTCATTTTTTGAACCAGATATTTAACAGGTAACAAGAGCTCTAACCCCGGAACATCGATTATAAGTGGAAAACTAAGATGTATGTTAAAACCACTCATAGTTGTTGTATCCAGGCATGAACAATATAAACAGACACATGGATATTGTTCCTCTAATACTTTCCTCTTCTCCTCTGCAACTGTTTGTTGGTCTCTTCAGATCCATTTTACTCAGCCTTCACTTAAGTGTACTTTTGGGGCCGTGATATGGGCTGACTTTGACACTTTCTTCCAACATTTCAAATATTCATGACGTTGCACGGTAAAAGACCTAGTTTACCGAGGTTTATGAAACCGCATCACACAACATCCTTTTTTTCGACCTAGTGCTGAAAATTTGAACCTGCATCCGAATGAAGACGTGGGACTCGTGGCGTGCAGTTGGTGGTAAAGAAAATCATATTTAATTCAGTGACAAACTCCGTTCTTTCAGCTTGTATTCCCTGCGTACGGTGTCTACTGTGGATCCATTACTGTGGCCAAGCAACTGAGATGTAATTTTTATGTTAATCTAGGTTTATAGACATTTGTGAGAGCAGTGAAAGAATTCTCCGTTCACTGTAGTTTTTGTAAGCACTCGAACCGTAAATCTCCCTGCAGAGCTCATTACTGAATTAGATTACATCTTTTTTTCTGACAAGCAAATGTAAATTGCATCAATGATAAAGCTAGCGTTACTTTTCACCTTACTTCATTTGGGTGTGTGCCGTTCGCATGTATACGAATATACCACAAGTACATTACCTCAAAATCGTAGGCGGATCAGGGAGATCTCATCATCTCAGCCTTATCTCCGTAAGCATGTACTTATTTCTTGTCATCATTCATCACATTTTCCAGCTGTCATTTAATTGCTGGGCAGGCATCCAACACCATAGACTTATATGTTGCTAATAGATGTAAAATGAGAACAGACATTGATGTCTGGGAAAAGGGGATATAAATGCAAAAGTTGTTACAGTATATGATTTGGCACTTTGACAGCTTGTACTATAATCAAGTGTGACTACTCAGAAGCTGATTACCTTGATTCTTTGATCACTTTTAACACCAGACTGATGTGCGTGTTCAATCCAACCGGAGCAGGACAGAAATAGTTCAGCGGTAGCCTTTAATTAATGAAAATAGCAGTGCATATGTGTGTGCATAAGCGTGCCGGTACATGAGCTCTCTTGTGGGTGTATTTCTTTGGCACGTGTGTGTCGGAGGGGTCGGAGGTTGGGTACCGGGTGTATGTGTGTCGACATGATGAGTACGTCTCTGGAGAGCACAGCCAAGCAGAACTGTGATATGTGCAGGAGGCCTAATTACGGCGTGACGTGGGTTCAATGCGCTGCCCTCAGCACTGCTGACCGAACACTTCTAATGGGACATGCAGGTGCCAAAGAACGTGGGGAAAACGCGAGGAGGGCTCCTTAATAAATACATGATCACATCAGTTTCCCCCCTTGCTCCTGGCTTGATGAGAGTTGGCTCTGGCTGGGCTTCATTATAGACCAGATGAAGCATAAGTCTCACTATAGGAAGCTGACCGCATGCACTGACACTTGAATGTGTTTTACTCATACAAGGTTTGCTAATTGTTCTGTTGTTATTATAAATTATTTATTAACAGTCTGGTGCTGCAATTGCAAAGATGTGAGTGCACCCCTGGATGAGAGGATGGGTAACCGAGGCCGTCTGCAATGAATTACACTCACCGTCTGCATACAAATCTGTGAGCCGGCGACGAGAGACGGGAGAGGCCGACAACAGATTTAACATCTCAGTGAGGATGGTGCAAGCTGGCAGCTCCCATCTTCTCCCTCTCCTCCTCTACACCCTGTCTTCACGCAGCCAGCTTCCCTGGTGATGACGGTGGCTGTGGTGGAGCTGTGGCAGCAGTGGGCCAGCTGGCGTCCCGTTGGAAGAACCGGCTGGGAGGGCAGCCAGCATGAACTGTCAGAGTCCTGCCAGGGCTGCAGAGGAGCCAGGTACTCTCAGTTCTGCTCAGCGGGATGTAGTAACAGGGCGCACATGTGAATACAGGCACACACACATCATCTCTGAGTCACTAAAAGTAATGAGAAATATAAAACTAATTACAGACTGTTAACCCAAAAATCAAACGCTAACCCTCTTAATATCGCTGATGTGTGTGGATTCAAAGTTGGGATGAAATAAGCGTCACATCCTCAGTGACACACTGTCTCTATACTAGATAATTCATATCCATTCTTATTAAAATTAAACTATTCAATTGACTGTTGGCATTGATACGTGTTAACAAAATGAAACTGTCTAAACTTTAAATATATTAAAAACTGAACTGTATAAAAGTAGTCAAGGTTTTACATGGTTTCTAGGAAGAATTGGTACTGCTACACTTAACATTCAACTTGGGAACAGCATTACAGTTACAAGGGAAAATATAAAACCATCCTGAAATGTCAACCATCACAGAGTATTGTTCTGTTTTCACATTGGCAGACCCATTAAGTTGGAATCTTTCCAGTCTCCCTCTAAACTAACACCAGCCCCTGCAACTCCAACAAATCACAGTGGGTGGCCTGCATGGAAAAAAAAAATACTGATGAAAATGCTGCAATTAATCTAAAATGTGAATATATTAATTTAATTTGCAAGTAATTCTGGGACTCCTTTCATATCAAGGTACAGACATGAAATTGATTTTATGTTGCATTCATAATGCTTATATTCCACTTGTTGAAATTTGCAGAAAGCCTGCAGAACAACCTGTAAAATCTGACCTTAATGCTGTCCTATAGCAGTGCTGTTTGATCCAGACTTCAAAGATCATTAAAAGCCTCTGAATTTCAATGGTCAAATGTTGACATCCGACATCAGAATTTTGGAACAAGTAAACAGAGCCTATAACGGTTTCAATCTTGAGTGTATCTGTCTGTTTGACGTAACATGCGAAAACACACACTGGAAATGCAGACATAGTGTAGAAAGCGTCCTTAGTGACTTTTCTTGTAATTACACAAATAAACAACCAAAGCACACACAGGCATATCGTCACTGCTGTCACAGTGCAGACACGACTTCAATGACAATGACTGTGCGCTGCTCTGCCTTCCTTATTCTAAATGTTGATGAAGTCTCACCATTTGTATATTTCTTTGATTGCAAGGCCTTGTCACACTCGGTTTGATGAGAGGCAGCGACAAAAAAAAAAAAAGTACATTTGGAGCTGGAATCTTGTTCACAATCGAAACTTGTCAAATTCATTTGTCAAATGTCAACTAATCAACCACGGCATGTGTACTTTAACCACTGTTTTATGCATCTTTGTTCAAACTTTGACACAGACATCCTCCTATTGGGACAGTCTCTCTGTCACTTATTTTGTTTGTCAATCTGCGTCTGGCGGTGTGCACCCCTCTTTGTCTCTCCGACTGTCTATGTGTCAGTCTTCCTCTCCACTCATTAACACGGTTGTGTGTAGTGAGGCTCAGCGGACATTACATGCGCCATCTATTTGCCAGATGTTATTGCTTACACGGTGGCGATTTCATAAGGTGCTGTGACAATTTCATTAACTTCAGGGAAATCAAGACTCTCTTTTCCAGAGATGGAGAAAATGGAGAAGCAAAGGGGGTTTCGGGATCTGAAACTCTGTTACACCGGCAAGATGGGGGAGGAATACATCACCGAGGAATTACACAACACAATGGATGAGACGGAGCTATTCTCTTCTATTTTAATGAGATATGCTCAGCTCATGCTACCTGCTTTCCTGGGCTGTAGGTAATGAAAATGCACCAGGATGGCACGATGAATTATTACTGACAAGAACCTTGATCTGTTAGCAATGCGGCTGATTCTCCTATCTGCCCCACTATGTATTCAAATTCTTAAATTGAGAGACATCTGATTGTATCAGACATATCCCATTTCAGGAACACATTGTGCTCTCAGATTTAGCCGACTATAGAGCTTGGAGAAGGGGGGGAAAAAAAATTACAGTATTGTGCTGGAACTCAGCAGTCACGTGGTTAATGGGCTTTCATTTAAAGAAGACGGCGGCGGGTAATAGGCCTCCCTGATCACATTAGTCACATATCGATCTTACCCCTCTCTCTGCTTGGTAAAGGTGAAACATGCGAGACATAATCCTGTTAGCAGCTCTTTCCCAAACCACTCGCCCAGATGGAGGGGTATCTTTGATAAGGCATTCTATCAGCTTATATCTAAGGTTTCCTTGAAAGAGCTGTTTACAAGCTACTTTTGTTCCTCCTGGATGTGAAATTACTATATGCTGTTTTCTGAAGATCAGGAAGGTAAAAATAAGTTGTCATCTCCCTGTCTTTATCACTTTTCAGGCCTATATCTTATCTGCGCACACCTACACACAGTTGTTGTTGCAAAGACGGCGTACACATCAGCGTTGTTACACACATTTAAATAAACCCATGCATATATAAAAGTACATAAAGACAGTGTCCCAGACTGCAGTGTGTGATTGCTAAAGCAGATGAAGACACTCAGTAGCCAGTGATGCATAATTCATCGCTGATCAAATTTGACAAGTTCTTATCTTCCATTTTGGGGCTGCTTGTTGTGGAACAATGCTGCATCTTTCACGGCCGCATTGTCTCCTGGCTGTTGTAAGAGCGCGAGTCTAATTTCCATTTTTGCAGTCAGGCCACATTAGCATACATTTCACCGTAAGCTAGTGGGGGGACAACTGGGGTCCTCATCAGATAGGATTAAAGAAGAGGGTGTGCTGAAGCGGAACAGATTTACGGAGAGACAGTGAGAAAGAGAGGGATAGAAGGTGTGTAGTCAGATGGAGAGGAGAGAACGGGAGGAGAAATAGTTGGACCATGAAACATAAGATTCGACCCAGCGCACAGTTTCTCTGCAGTACATCTGAACCAGTTATTGGTTGGTATTAGAGTCTCTTAGTAGTAGTCATGTCTGTTGAGCTTTGATTTACTTATTGCTAACATGACTACATGGAAAGGTTCCTTTTTTCCAGTCAGGGTCATCCTATCATCCTGGTTCACATCAGACCTTGAAGCTGAACGTGTCCAGGGAATGATATTCTGCTCACGTAATTTAACTTCATAGTTGTGCTTAGTACAATGTCGTTTTGCCCTTGTAAGGTACATTAGTGAAATTGATGGTATATTTTTTCCTCCAACTGAAAAACCTGGAAAGACCATTTAAGTTGCATTCATACAATGAAAATGTATAGGCACAAGCAGACGTTTCATAGCGTTTAAAGCCAATGTACTGTACAACAGCAGACGGATGAGTTCCCACATTCAGAATGACTTGGGTGCTTGCTGTCATATACAGGGTTCAGCCACAATGAATAGCCTCCTATTTAAATGATAATTCAGTAATTTTGGTTTTTTTTTAGTTTGTTATCTCTCAAACTTCTGCCTCATCCAGTCAGACTTTGTTATCTATTGAAGATCACAAAGCAGGATTACAAGTTATTTTTACTGTGTACACCTCACAAAGCATGCATGATAATCAGAGACCTGGATGAATTAAAAATAGTTATGCTAACTCTGGAGTTTTCCTTCATAAGAGGAGTCTCTGTGGATCAATGTCTTGCATTTTTACCTAAAATTAAGACTTTTGCCGATAAGAAAAAAAGTATGTGTGTTCTATTTATGTACTATACTTATCATTAATTCATGATGTGATAAATTCAGTGATAAATTACACACTTTAAAAACCAGTGGCATGTAATTTGAAGCAAACAGAATGTCCTTGATCTGTCTGATACTTTCTAAAGGCTGATCAAACACACAAAGGCTGCTGAGTCATGAGTTCACTTTGTCTGTTTCCTCTTATACTTGTAACTTCAGCAAGACAAATTCTTTCCACTGTGACACAAGATGTGGAAATATACAAAATTACTCAAAAAACTACATCTAAAAAATTAATTTTTAGATAAATCATAAACTGACACTATTAAGCACTAATATCTGTGCACTGTAGACTCTATTATTAATATTTTTCATTAATTTTCTCTTAAGTTAAATGTCAACTATCATTCTATATAAGGCATCACGGTTTTTTTTTTGCAAGGTGTCTTGAATGTCTCATCTGACAAACAGAGGGAAACACTTTAGGATAAATTTCTGCTGCTCTTAAAACTGCGTTTCCTGCTGTAGCAGCAGGAATAACTAATAGGAGTTTCCTCTGTGCACATTCGTAGCTCCAGTCTGCTCTGTCCTACTCTTCATCATCATCATTGCAGGTCTGTGTTCTCTACTCCCCCCTCTCTCTGCTCTCAGACATCACTCCATGATTAATTTACACTGCCATTCCTCCGGTTCATCTGAGCAAGTTGAGCGTACCGATTGTGGATCCGTGTGTATGTTTGTTAGACATCTGTGGATCAGACAAAACTAGACAGGATGGATTTTGATATGGAGCCAGGTTTGTGAGGTTTGTTGTTGAAAAAATTATTAATGCACCCATTTCTGTTTAAGTATTCAGGTTTTTCAGACTTTGCTGGAGCTTTGCAACATTAGTGATTCGATTCTAACAATGTCCTACTTCCACATGAATTAATGAAACTTTAATTAAATTTTTTTAATATATATAAATTTGTTTTAGAGCTTTTCACAAAACCTTCTGTTTTGATGAGATATCTGAACTGGTCTTGCAGCAGCGTGAAGAGTTCACAACGCTTTAGAGACTGAACATGCAAGGCTCAGCTATGCTCAACGCTGATCAAAAGGCTAATTTGCGAGTAAATCAGGATGCTGAGACTTCTCTACTAGCAGGGCTTGACTTCATATGTGCACTTGTTTTATCCACTTTTTATCTTACAAAGACCAAATGCTGTTGCTGGATCAAATAAATGTTGCGCAAAGCTCAAACTCAAGTACAAACTTTGTTGTACAGTAGTTCATGTTAGATTAAACGTTGAACATAATCATACCCCAGCAGGCTTTCAGTGTACTGAAAGTCATATTTTGCTAAGTGTGAGTGTTTTAGTGCTGCCCTCTCAGAATTATTAATCCTGGACATCACTAACAAAAGGTTCTGGGTGTAAGATTTAATTGGCTCCAATTGCAAACTGTGGAAAACTGTGCCACAAACTGTTCAGTTCAGGGGCAAAAGCTCCAACCAGCTTCAGGTTTTCGACACAATACCCATTAGATTTAATAGTAAAATAATACTTCTATTGATAACAATGAAAAACAATAATGGAAAATAATAATGAACACAATAATGAAAATAATATTGAAATAATCCTTCAGATTCATCAGCCCCTCAAATCGACAGCTCTAGTAGTGTTTGTCATGTGAAGAAGAATGTAAGTGGCAAAGTTTAAGACCATGATCATGAGAGGGAACCTGCTCTTAACATGTGCTTAAATAGCAATGGATGGAAAAATGCACAAACTTGAATTTTCCTTTGCAAATATGCAACACATTTGGATGTAAACCTGCCTACTGGCTCACATTTTCCCTGAGTCAATATAAGGGAGGGTGAAGAGGAAGGGTATTGAACTGCTTATTGAATACTGCTAGATACAACTAAATATTACATATGAAACCTTTAACTCTACAGTAGCTGAGTTATTTTAATCACTGGGCAAAAATTACATAATTACGCTGGTCTGACAGAACACGAGACTTCTGCATCTATCATTTACTCATGTTTTCAGGCAGTAGAAAGTCTACTGCGACATAGGTTTCTAGTCAATCACAGGCTTTTTCAGGGGCGTTAAAAACATGATTGACAGCTGCAAATACCAATCACTGGTCAGATTCTGCCAGATTTGACCTGTGAGTGATTCTACTGCTTTTCTCTGCCTCAATACAGAAGTTGAGAAAAGTGAGTTTCACTTTTCCATAACAACATGAAACGATGGCAAGTTCATCTATGTGTTTACATTTAGTCTTATAATTTCTGTAACAGAGAGCTGCAGAAGGAAGTAGTGTCTTTTCTGGCATTTTCCCTTCTGATTTCAGCTCCTATAGTTTTATATATGACACTAATGACACATTTATTTTGCCATTTAGTGGCATTTGGTGAAATATTGATTAATTCATTCATATAAAATAATGAAAGACAACATAAAAGCAAACAAAAACACTACATATTTACATTAATCTGTCTGTCAATAAATTAATTTAAAGTTTACATGTGTGACCTTTTCAAGAATTTACCATTTGTACTAAATGATTGTACATTCATATTTGGTTGAGGGGCTCATATAGGAATAATAAAGTCATTGACAACAGATTGGGAATACGCCTTTGTGTGCATGGATCAGTAAACTGTAGTTGGAACTGTACCTTCAATCCACAGTAGAGTTGTATGTAATTGGCATTTATTTCCCTTCCTGAGATCTATGTACAGTTGTGCTCATAAGTTTACATACAGGCAGAATGCACATGGGATGGTCTTGGATGTTCCAACATGACAATGACCCAAAACACAAGGCCAAGTCGACCTGTCATTGGCTGCAGCACAAAGAAGTGAAGGTGAAGGAGTGGTCATCTCAGTCTCCTGACCTCTATATCATTGATCCACTTTGGGGAGATGTCAAACATGCAGATCATGCAAGACAGCTCAAGAAATTAAAGGAACTGGAGGCTTTTTGCCAAGAAGAATGGCCATCTTTACCATCTGAGAAAATAAAGTACCACAAAAGACTTGAAGCTGTCATGGATGTTAAAGGGGCTGATGCAGAGGATGAATTACTAGGGTATGTACACTTTGGATCAGGGTCATTTGGATAGTTTCTGTTGTCAGTATGATTTAAAAAGAGCAAAGACATTTGTTTGATATGAAATGGCTTCACGCAACCACTAACCACAAATGAAAAAAAAGTTTTTTGTATTCAGAATCAGAAAAAAACTTTATTTATCCCCCAAGGGGCAATTAAGAAGGGCAAAGAGCGGCACAGGAAAATAAATATATAATAAATAATTAATTATAAAAAAATAAAAAAACATTATCATTCATATTCTCTGAAAAATGGCCAAAGAATCACAATTTCTGCTAGGGTATGTAAACTTATGAGCACAACTGTATTTAATAGTCAGTAAGAGTAAAACCCGCAGGATATTGTCAGACTTTAGAAGTGGCAGTGGGCAGTTTGAAAGAGACTGCGACCTTGTAGAAGTTGGAAAGCTTTACATTGAAATTACAGCTGTAGTTAGTATAATACCAACTGGAGCTATAATAGTGTCACGCCCACAAGCAAAGACTTATCCCGTGGCCAAGGACTCTCTATCTTTGCCAGGTGAGATAATCCCACGGAGGGTACTCATTAGATTTAAAAGACTAGACTTCACTCTCTTTCCTTCAGAGTCTCTAACTGTGAGCTTCAGGCAAGTTTTAAGTTAACGCGCTTCTTGCAAGAGATCTAAATTAACATTGCTTTGTGAAGTACAAGATATATAGAGCAGAGCAGGGATTTATGATGAGCACAGCATGCAGTAAGAAGACAAGTTATCAGTACAGAAAGCCTCATATCAAACCGTTTACTAGAAACTCAGCCGGGTGGAAACTTTTTTTGTAATGGCTTCAGCTCTTAGAAACACTGTCAAAATTCTAGTCATACGGAGCTGAACAATGCGTGAGGCTTTGGCTTGGCGGGGAGTTTAGGTGTAGTGACCGGTACTTTTAATGCAGTGACAGCAGCAATATAATGAGTCCTGAAGATTGCAGATTCCTCTTTATGCGCCTCTCACAGGAAATCATGAAAACTCAAGCTGCTCATTATCCACGTTGCTGGAAATAAAATTCTCAACAACGATATGAGTTTTAGCCGTGTTAAAATACACACAAATATACATATGCAAGCGCGCGCACACATGCAAGTACACCCTGGTCCTCTACCCACTCTTTTCCATCTTATATATTTCCAGCATGACTGAGCTTACCGCATTCCCCTACAGAGCTCTTCTCCAAACTTGCAGAGTGCTTGAGCAAACACTGTGTACTGGGCCAATTAAAACTCCTGTGGCGTGGGCGAGGGGGTATGGCAGCATGGGATGGATAGATGGGGCATAACTACCCATTTGGGTAATGACCATCTTTTCCCCTCTCTCTCACCTCTCCTCTCTTTTTTCTATACCCCTCCTTCATCTCCTCCCCTCCTTTGTATTTCTGTCTTTCTTCCTCCTCCTCCTCCTCCTCCTCCTCCTCCTCCTCCCTCCTTTCTCTCCATGTTGATTGTCTGTCACTCCCTCTGTGCTCTTGGGAGCAGCTAATTGCACCTCTTGCACTCCCCCGCTTCCCCCTTGTGTGATAGGATGCCGATTGTGGCGGGTACTCACTTTAAGCGATCAATGGTGTGAGTTGCTAAACAGCTCTGTGCAGGGGTGACTGCCGAGATGGCGTCTGTGGTCGATGCGAGGCACTTTTGCGGCCTGTTGTTTATGCATTTCAAAGGGCTTTTGCACTCAAGCGCTTATGCTTGCATCACAAGCGGCGCATCATCTTTAGCTGACGTGTGCTGTTAGGCTAAAAGCACATGTGGCAGCAGCCTTTCAAAACAACATCCCCCAAGGTGGTAATGAAGGGCTCTGAATTGGAAAAATGCTAAAATAAGTTGATAGTATGAATCGAAGCCACAACGACCCAAAGGGGATAAACAAACATGTATTTTTTCCCCAAAGTGCATGAGACTTTGAGTTGAAAGTTCTAACCTTTTCACGTGTATGAAAGGATGCTGTCTTCTCTCATGTGTTGCTGTCAGGTGTCATCATGGGTCTGTCGACAATGTTGCAGCGAGCTTCAGAATAAACAGTGACTCGTCATAAAGGTATAAAGACAGAATATGACAAATTATCACTCAGAACTTGTCAATCATCCACACCCATGGGTTGTTTGTTGTGACACAAATAGCAGCAGTATACTTAGTCACACGGAAAATGACATTTGCAAAGGTTTGGGTCATGTTCTCACTATGCAACGCGCTGTTTTTATTCAACAGCCTGCTACACCAGCGCTGCTTTGTGTATTTATAACGTAGTATTCTCTCCCGGCGCTGAGGTTGAATTTGACACAAAACGGGGTGGATTGGTGATAATGACATGTCATTTATTCGGTCTCACATGTGCAGACACGCTCACCTTCATGCAAACAAACAGTGTAGATGATTACATTCACAATTACAAAAGCGCATTCTATCTGCAGAGTCTGCATTTGGTAAAACGTCTGCTTCAAGACTCCTCCTGGCACATCGATGAAACAGAAAAGATCTTTTTGGAGTGAATACATGGCACGTTGTGAAAGAGCTGTCACAAATGATCTACTAATGTGATTACAGAGTAATACCCCTGAGCACTAAATGTGAATGGTAAAGAAGGAAACAAGGAAGATGAGCTTTTTTTTTTTTTCTTTTTAAGTGGGAAGATGTTTTGTAAAAAGCTTTGACGCTGCAAATGAGAAAAGGATGCGAACAAGTGTCTTGCTGTATTTAGAGATTTGCTAACATCATTACTGGCTTTGAAACTGCAGGCGAAATGAAAATGATCAGAGGAAAGCCATGCTCCTCTACCTCTGTCTCCTCACTGCGGTCCTACTGTAAAGGCTGACATTATCAATGCCTAATTACGCTTTAAGTTTCTCATCAGTTTCAAATCTAATCAAGTAGAAAATTAATATTTCAAAATCATATTTTCTGAGCAATATTCAACTCTACTTGTGTCTGCTAATGAGAAAGGCGTAGATACACTAGACAGGCTGATGTACTCTTTAATTATCCCCTTCTTCAGTTCTCTCTAGATCACTTCACCAGCCTGCTGCTTTTGACCACAGCATGAGCTCATTTCTTTGTATTTCCCCCCTGAGTTTGACCCAATATAATTTGTGCAAAATTTTCAAGGATATAGCAAATGTCTGCTTTGAATTCCACACATGCTCAAATGAAATAAAGCGTGACAAACATGATTTTACCTCCCAGACCATGAGCTTATTCATGTACACTACGTTTTTGCCACTTTGTGCTAGACGTGTAGACTTGCCTTCAGACTGATATATATTAATAATAAAGACAGATTTGTTGCGTCACAGGGAATATAATCAAGATGCATTTTTATGATTCATGCGCACTGAGTACAGTTTAAACTACATACCCAGGAAGTTACTTTAATCACAGCTTTGATCATCTTTTAATGCAAGCAACCTTAGGCTACTGTCAAAAGGCTCATGAAACCAGAAACAACCTGATGGCATTGGCGAACGGCTGCGCAGCTTGACGCACCCGGCTGGAGGACATTATTCATGCGTGCGTTCTTTGCCAGCCTTCTTGTGCAGAAAGCCAGACCTGCACGGAACCTTCAGAATCCTGCTCGACAAACACTGCTCCATGTGCGTCCCAACCATCAAACCTCAGAGCCTACCCTCAGTAAACAGAGCGCACAGTTATTCCTGTCTCTCCCTCCCCCTGCAATGGTAAGGATGACCTGTGGCCCCTGCCTGCCCACCCTTGTCAGTCACAATATTACCTGAGCCAGTCAACCACACATGAAGTATTTAATAGCTACTGTAGGTGCCTAGGTAAGGTTCAAAGAAATGGTGATCTCAAAAAGCTATTAATAGAGTGAAAAATGGGTGGATGAAGCAAAATATCCGTAGAGGTGTTTTGTCTCTATGGCTCTTTTGGCCACAGCAAACAGGAGGTTTCATCTAACAAAGCAATTATGGTCCTGAAACATACTCTAACCAAATAAACCAGCTGTGAAGCACCAACACTGTATACAGTTGTCCCTAAATATAACGCGGTTCACCTTTCGCGACCTTGCTGTTTCGCAGATTTTTTGTAGTGCAATTTTGCATGCTTTTTTTTTTTTTTACAGCGTATGAACGCGCATTGTGTTCTGCGTCCTGATTGGCTAAGGGACTGTAGACCATGTAGTCAATCAATCTCCTCCGTGCTGTGTCTCCTGTACAGTACAGAATGCGTTACTGTACTTATTTTTTTTAAAATCTACGAAGGTTTGAACTTTGAGAGTGTTTAAACAAGAGAGAATGGTGAGAAAATGTTAATACCTGTCTGAGAAAAGTGTATAAAGTGTGTGGTGAGGGGTTTTACAGCCTTAAAACATATA
>JAPQRQ010000017.1:10567022-10583981 GCA_037367365.1 Apogon talboti
GGTTATTTTTAGAACGTAACCCCCGCGATAAACGAGGGACCACTGTATCTTTTAATGTGTGTTTGAACCTGTGGTAGGTGTTATTGATGGGAAATGATATTAATTCCTGTGTACATGCATGTAGGAGAAAAGGGATGACGGAAGCATCGGCTTAGGGATTGAATATTTGCTTCTGAAATCAGAGAAGACATTAATGTCATAAAAACAACATAGTATAAGAAATGCAACTATTACATTACACAAATATTGACATTAACAGGTTGTAACAGGACGAAAAATATGGAGTTATTTGAGAAAAAAATTCACATATTAATCAGAAAAAGGACAAATACAAATTATTTTGCCGTATTTTGGCTTCCTACTTCAGACATTTCAGCGATCAAAGACCAAGCTGTTTTAACAACTACAGATTCGTCAATGCAGCTTCTCAAAAGGTCCCCTTGTGTTAATGAACAGAACAACAAAATGCATGCGACTTCCCTCTGCCCTTTGAACAGTACAAATAAGCTAAATGGGCAAATCCCGAGCAGTCACCTTGAGAAGGTTGTGTGCAAGGAGTGAAAGTTATTGCTGTTTTGCCTTGTCAGCTCCACACTACTGACAAATTGTGTTTGTAAAAGACATTTTTAGGTGGTTGCAAGTTTGAAGTCCTTCAGTGGAAACTTTAATCAAACAGTGAGCTGAATTAGATTCCTGATGATTCTTTGAACAGGTAATCAGAGTAGATTATATTGCAGAAACATACATACACACCATCGCCTTTCATGTCACCTCAATTTTAGTGTAAAGGCAGGTGATTCAGGCCAGATGTAACTCCTAGCCACTCAGTCCTCTCCTGTTAATTAGATAATGCTTCACTTCTGCTGGCATCACACACTTGATGAACGCAGTCCTGGGAGATTACTTCTCCAGAGCAGCTGACAGGCTGGATTACCTAGACAAATTAATGGCTCTATAATTTGATTTTCCCGGGATTGCAATGTCTAAGTGACTCCAGCAGAGAGGAACGGTCTGAATCAGCCCTGCTGCATGGTGACATTCGCTAATCACATCTGCATGCTAAAGAGACTGCTGGGACACAGGGAAACAAAAGCCTCCACAGAGGTAGGAAATGGGGGACGTTTTCCCCCACAGGGAGAAGTGGCGAGATTCAGCAGGTTCTCAGCTAAAAAACTATAGCTCAGGGTTCAACTGAACAAGGTGCGTGCTACAGGATGAGAGAGGACGAGGTAAACAGGAAAAGTGCTGCACAAAGAGCACTTTGGGTGGCTGCTGGTCCCTTTCAGAGTGCATGTTGTGCCTGAGACAAGCTGCTACTTGTCAGGTGTTTCTCTTAATAGCTGTTGACACTATTAGAAGGTCATGTGTGTGTGGACACAATGTAGAACTCACAAAAACACACACATACACACACACACACACATTTCGAGCTAAACAGACACTTACTGTATTCTTGGCTCCATAGCACAGATTTTATGATAATATTTAAAAGAGTATCAGAGGATTGCATATCTCTGTGGCTTCCAAAAAGGTAATATCAAGTGAAGTGATTTTATTTTTATTTTCTTTGAGTATACCCATTGAGAACATAAGAATCTAATAGTTTGAGTAATGTATAGATTACTAGAAATATATCAAATGGTTTTCTACCTGCATTCCAGCAATAAAATGACGACAAATGGCATGATGAGCAACAGACAAAAAAGCAAAAGGAACCAAAAGAAGAACAGAAACAAGTAGAATGCATCATCCATATAGATGTGTCTAAGCACCTTCGAGTCCCAATATCACAACAGCAACTCTTACCTGTATAACGTAACATCTTTGTTTACCTTCAGCGTTGGGCACTGAGACAATGTATTTGCAATTTCATGATAAAGCGGTCTCAAAATGAAACAGAATTTTAGCAGCAGGACTTCTTAGTATATTAAAACTAGAATGTTAAAACCTGAAAATGCTATTATCATTTGTATTGAAGCCAGAATTAGCAGACATTTGCAAACTGATGATTATTTTTGGAAGGGTTATCCTCCTCATGAGGAACCTTAAAAAGTTCAATTTTGAAAGACTTTTAGCTTAGTTATCTTATGTGAGGTAATTGTTTTTGTTGGGAACCTCCAAATAAAACATGATAATCAAATGTACTGAAGTACTATGGTTATTATAAACCATCAATTCAACTTACAGCAATCACTGTATTGTCTTATATACTACTGCATTACACATACTGTGATAGAAGATTTGGGATCTTTCAGTCCAGTTTACTTACATTCAGTATGTACTTTCTACATATAATATCACAAGCTGGTGGAAGACAATGATATTATATAGAACATGTGTAACATTTTACCAGATTACAGTGTTGATAAAAGTTGTAATGGCAGCTCTACCACTTGCACAAATCCCAATGGCATGTAATTAAACTGTCTCATCAGGGAAGCCGGGGCCTAATGAGCCTCTCACATTTCAACAAGTAAACTGCTGCTGCGGAACAGTTGTGAGCGCAGACATCCGTTCCCAATCCATTCTCTGGGGTAATTCTCTCTGAATGAAAGTTTTGCAATTTACTTGCAAATAATTTGAGTTCTCCAAAGCCCAATACATGCCTTCGTATGTGTATGTGTGTGTTCTGTATGAGTGATAGCTGAGGTCTGAGTGAATGACACTAAGTGACAGCCAATCAGAGAGGCAGCTCTGCCTGTCCAGGAAGTCCCATCTGTGCTGACAGTGCAAATTCGATCACCTCCTGCGCAGGGTTGGTTTACACTCCACCCACGTACTGCACTTGGAGGCAATAGTAAATCAACACTTTGAACAGGTTAGCCGTGCAAAGTGTTTATGTTTCTTATGCAACAAAAACAGCATCTTGTGCATGCACTGAGTGTGGCTATTCTTTCTAAAGAGTGTAGAAAAGCCAGGATTTCCATAGCAACGCAAGTGATTTGGAAGTGAAAGGTTATATTCATCTCTGTGAACATGGTGCTCTAAGTGTTCTTATGCAAGCATAACATTTTCAAAGTATTACACAGGCAGCGACTCATCAGGGGCTGGATTCCAAAATTCATGTGGCTCTTCTTTGTTCCTCTTTGGCTCATCTGTATTCATGGCTAATTAAATGCAAATAACTTCTTTTAGTAACACCCATCACACACTCACACTACAATTTAAAGATTATTCATTATGTGTTTTCCCACCTTGTCCGTAATGGTTCTAACACGTGCATTTTGGATATAAGGGGTTATGTTTAAGGGTAATATGTAAGACTTCTGACTTGTTTGTAAACAAGCAACAGCCCCTCCTCTCAGCTCACTGTCCAAGAGAGTGGTGGGAGTTGAGCAGACAGAGGAGGAAAAGGCATTAGCAAAAATAGAAATGAAACTAATATTATCTGATTGTTTCACAGTGGTTATACTCTAAAGCGCAATTAAATATGTTGATGATTTTTAGTACCAAAAGGGAAGGTTCTCAGGGAATACAGTCAAAGCACATACTTTATCCTGTCTACTTTACTGAGAGTCCTGTGGCCTACATGTGTGTGAACCTAATATATAATTAGTGGATGGATGAACCATATGTCACCTATTTGTTTCTGATGGCTGGATGGAAGGCAGTCAACTCAATTTGACCGTCACCATGTTGACTTTCTGGAGCTGTAAATGACCATATTGGGGCAAAAAGGGCAGAGCTGAGGGAGAACGAGCACTTAGAACCGTCTTTGAGGGGCCGTGGGTGAGCTAATGCTAAATACTAGCTTAGTGACTCAGCAAAATGGTTAATCTCATCAAGAATTCTGTAACAAAGTTGTGTTGCAGTCTTGTTAACCAAAAGTGGATCTGCCAGTCAGGGAAAAATGCATTACAATGAAAGAACAGAAACACTGAAAGTCTCACTTGGTAAGCGATCGAGCTGTCATACAGACCTGCCAATCAAAGTCTGACATGACAGACATCAACCTTGATAATGGAGGAATAACTTAAAGATGGACCACCACATCACTGAAAATGGATGAGAATAGAATGACTCCAACTTCCATATACTTCCATATTGGGTCCTAGCCCCTTGTTTTGGACTAAAAGACACACATGCAAAAAGCTAAGTCAAAAGAGCAGAGAGGAGTCAGCCATGTTCCTAGAGTTGATCTGTTTTTATATTGTTCCACCATCTCAATGGTGTCATGACTAGTTGATTAACAATCTATTTGGATCACCTCCCCACTCAGTTTGGGATACATGTGATCCCCAGACTGCCCCTGCAATCCAGAAGAGGATAATGAATGACTGGATTGATGATCATAGTGCAAAACATGTCCTTTCTTCACTCACTGCCATGAGTAAACAAATCCACAAGGAACACCTTATTAGAGGTGACTTATGTTAAATGAGCTGATCTGCTGCAGTGTTTACATAGAATAATGTGTAAACACAAAGAGTCCACACACCTCCACCAGAGTCGCTGATTTAACCAGTTTGATCGGATGCATCATTACCCTGCTCGGTGCTGTGTTAAGCCCGGGCACAGACTGTATATAAAGATGGATGCAGTGAAATTGCTTTATATTTCAAGCCAAAACATCTTCATCTCCCCCTGGTGGCTGACTGAAGTATAAGTCACAAATCCTGTCAACTCCATTTTACTAAAGGAGATTTCAGAGTTTTAAGATAGTTGTCAACACATATAGAATTGCATTTGTTTTTAATAGGTCATTTAATATTGATGACTAATGCTGTTCCTAAATCTGTCAGACTAATTAACCTTGCTAATTCTGTTATAGCCACAAGTAACCAATCCCTGTTTTTCTCTTTCTAAGTCAGGATGTCAAACTCATTTTAGCTCAGGAGCCACATTCAGCCTAAAATGATCTCAAGTGGGTCAGACCAGCAACATAACAGTGAAAAAGTAAAATGACATTATAAAAGTGTTCAGAATCTACAAAGTTTCATTATAAATGTGAAAAACATGAGCAACCTGAAATAAAAAAAAGTGCAATTTTAACAATGTTATGCCTCAGGGTATCATTTACACATCACACAACTTACAGATCACAGTGGGTCTACAAACATACAAAACATTTAGTAACAGTATTATTGAAATTATGCTTACTTTTCTTAAGACATTTCAGGTTGTTCATAATTGTACAGGTTTTTCACATTTTGTGTGAAATCAATAGTTTGTAAAGGTCAACATTTTATGGAATTGAATTTTTACACTAAAACAAAAGAGAAAAATTTAGGGTTGTCATTATTTATAGATTATTATGATCGTTTTTTACTGGTCTAATCCACTTTAGATCATATTCTGTATGTGGAATATGAACTAAAAAGATTTTAACACCCCTGATTGTTTATATATTTTCGGTGTAATTTTTGCATTTCACAAATTCATCCCACGTGCCAGATTGGATCCTTTGGCGGGCCGGTTTTGGCCCATGGGCCGTATGTTTAACACCTGTGTTCTAAATTAACAGTACTGTGTTTACTCTTCCAACTTTACTCAATAAATCAACACGAAAATAAGCACATGGTGATCATATTTTCCAGCCACTGCCTATAAATGTTTCCTCCAAATGTGTTACTTATTTTACCTTCACACTACGGTAAAAACCTGTTACATCCCAACTGCATTTCCCCAACAAAGTCAGTCAGTGGGACAGATGATATCGGTGAGAAAGGCGCAGGTGTTATCCTTGAGACCTCTATCAGTCAGTCATCAGCGAGCTCCTTCATCCTGCTCCAGAGTCTGCTCTGGGGAGACCTCTGGTGACATTTTCCCTCTTCTGTGGTTCACGACACTGAACTGTGGACATTTGATCTCAGCATACTCCCTAAGGTACAAAAACGGCTCTGGCATTTGCAGACATGGCAACAAAGACAGCTGTGCCGCACTGGAGTGAGGAGGGTCAGGATATCGAGACAGAGCAGGGAAACCACCAAATTATATTTTTTATAGAATCTAATCATGCAGATGGTCATATTTCCACCAATAAGTCCTGCAAATTAAACCACCAATAATTGACCTTCCAAGCACTACATACTGAGAGTGTACGACTGTTCCTGTGTGCATGACTACATCTAGTGACTCCAAAGAAATGAAAGAAAGCTAAAATAGGGCTGCAACCATCAATGAAATGGTCAATTATTTGATGATTACGCCAATAAAGCATCAAATACCCACATGCACAAACCGCTAACACTATTGGATTTCTGTCAACAGTAATTTCTTTCCCCAACTTATCAACAACTTGATTTATCATTGCATCTATTATTAAAATTATTCCCATAACAGGGGATTGTTATTCCAGGCTTTGCTTCATACAAAAGTCAATAACAGTAATAATTCACAGAGGTCCTCATCAGGTAAACAAAAGTTGTATAAAGTATGCGAACAGATCAACAGACACAGACACATTAAATTGGCCACTTGGGTAAGCCTGCCCTGTACTGCTTGAATTTCAGCTAAACTTAGTTGAGAATTCCAAATATATACTGTAAGTGACCTTTTCTGTGATCATTTAATTACTTTTTTTGATGAATTTAAAGCTTCTCAGTCTCTGCATGTTAAACTACAGCCAGTTGTGCTTTTCTCTATTGTGTACATTCCCATTTCATCCCATTATCCCTACAGATTAAGAACTAACAGGCAGCTCCCTGTAGCGTCGAGTCGTCCTTATCAGGTAGGCCAAAACAACCAATTTTTTCTTTTACCCACATGGGAGTCCATCAGTAATTAGCATGGTCTTCATTAAGCGGTGAGCCCCACCTCCTGCAGGCCCTCACGTTTTACTCTGATTTGGTTTAATCAAAAATGCTTTACATCTGTTCCCTGATTTTTCACCAAAGACCAGAATGATTAACAAAGTAGAGAAGAGAACAGAAGCAGTAGCCCAGTGGTTACAGCTACAGCAAACACAACCCCCATCCTTACTGAAGAAGATCTCCCAGTGAGAGAGTCACTACTGACGAACACATCTTGGCTCGTCTCAGAAGCAATAAAATACCTCTTAGGTTATATGCTTAGATAAGTGCAGTCTCGCGGTTTCAAACCAGCAGACAGAGAAATTTGTCTGTCTTCCACATGTCAGACATTTTGGCAGGCACATAATCTTGAGGTGGAACTACCTCTGGGACAGAGATTAAAGCTCAGTTCGGATTCTTGGCAGGTATTTCAACAATTAAAAATCCATCTCAGAACTCAACAATATTAGTAAAGCTGTGGTGTTGAGTTTTGACCCCAAAAGACAAGGAGTTAGCCCAGGTAGCGGAAAATCCAGGACCTTAATAAAAAATACCAAAGAACATATTATTCTTGCTAAGCTTCCAGGGAAATTGGTCTGTCCAAAATGCATTACTGCATCATCTCACTGAAAGCAGTGTGATGAATATCTTTCCAATATGTGAGGGAAGAGAGAATTTCTATTAGCAAGCTGTTCAGATAACAGTATAAAGAAAAAAAAAAAAAAGAAAAACTTGTCCAGCTGGCTGAGTACAGCTCCAGTCTCCTATGTGTTTCCTGCTCCTCCCCTCTGAAGGTGCACTGTTCAATCGGCCTCCATTAGAAAATGAGATGTTATCTTCTCTACCTCGATCGATAAATTATCACGTAACAAGATGTTGGACCTTGATTTGCATTACTGCACCAGACAGCATGTAACAAACTAATTATTTCTGAAGGACCCCTCACTCTGTGTGTGACAATTTGGGAAATGGAGTGCAGACATTTCTATGACTTGTGAATGCCCACAGAGCTAATACACAGAGATTAAAAGCAATGACACAATGACACATGAAAACCAAGCTGCAAATAGACACAAAAATCAAGGACGGTAACACTGAAACATAAATCATTCTATCAGTCTATCTCTCTCTCTGTCTCTCTCTGTCTCTCTCTCTCTCTCTCTCTCTGTCTCTCTCTCTCTCTCTCTTCTCTCTCTCTCTTATTTTATTGCCTTTATAAAAACAAGAAATGAAACAATTTTCATTCATTTAACTGGTTTTGATTCATGGACATTAATTCATGGATTTTCCTGCAGCAAATCATTTTTGTTTTTAATATGCTTTAGGGAATATTTTGCATGGCATCATTTCTCCCTTACTTTCATTTCCAGCCCTGCCTCATCACATGCAGGGAGATTTTAAGGTTAGCAGAAGTATGTGTGTTGATATAAAATACCATACAGAAAATGACAGTTGTTGAAATGTCATTTAGAGCAAGGTAATGGCCTGAATGTGTGGGCCAGAGGTAAAAAAAAAAAAAAAATTACCATGGCAACAGTTATCATGTCATTCCCTATGAATGATGACACACATGCCTGGTTCAATAACAAATAAATGTGCAATCTTTACATGAGTTTGTCTGAATTAGTGAGGTGGTAAGATTACAAAGAACTGGTCAAGTGTTGAGTCAATTGAAAGAAAAAAAAAAGAAAGTTGAAATAATGATACACATCCTTGGCTACAGTTTGTCATTACATTGCTTCTCGAGCTTCAGTAGGGAAGCAGAAATAAAGGGGCTCACACTGAGGCAAGATGAGACCAGGGAATGAGTTGGAAAGACTGAAGAGGAGAAAGAGCTTCAAAGATATGTGCAAAAGAGTATTTGTTTGGCTGCTAGACGACAGGGGAAGAAAAGGGGAGAGCAATATTACACAGAAAAGAAAACCGGTAAGCAAAAGATATAAAGCGTCTGTCCTTATAAAGTCAGAGAGTGGGAGAAGGACATCGGAGACGGAGATAGAAAGGGGAGGGATGGAGGAAGGGATTGAAAAATGGAACAGAGAGGTAAAGGGGGAAACGCCAGAGAGTCTGAGGCGGAGAGTAAAGAATGTGGGATTGGCTGGTCGGGTAAAGGGAGCTTTGGTTCCTATAAAGTCACATTACTGCAGGCTCATAACGCCGGGAAGCTGCTGCCTGCACAGATATGAGCAGTGGCTTTGGTACATGAATAATTCAGCTGGCAAAGAGGACACGGGGATCCGCGGATACAGTGGCATACGGATGGGGCCCTTGCAAAGGCCCCAAGAGACGCAACGTATCAAGAAAGAGCACAAGTTAATCCACATCGCCATAAGATCTGACCTTACTCACTGATGAAATCAGAAATGGCAAAAGCTGAATAGCAAGAAAAGACCTTATATCCTTGTACCTCTTTTTTGTGCTATATTGTATCTAGGCCTCATTAGGCAGTGCGAAATGTGCATCATGTTTTACAAGAGGTTTGTTAGCATGGAAATGCATGCAAAGCCCCACTGTGGGACACAAGCTTTTATTAATCCGGTCAGGAGAGAGTTAATGTGAGAGTTCCTTGGCATGCATTAGATAGCGGCTGTACTAATGGGAAGCAGGCTGCTAGGAACCTGGCCGACAGGGATTAGATGGAGAGAAGTGATCACAGGGAAGACTTCATCAGAAATGCTGAGGCACCAGGCAGCTCATTACTACTGTAGCAGCACAGCTTCAGCCCACTGGTCCTGCTCTGCTCTCTGCAGCACCACACACAGAGGCATGCTGGAAATACAGCAACCATA
The DNA here is from genome assembly GCA_037367365.1 of Apogon talboti. Lineage (NCBI taxonomy): Eukaryota > Metazoa > Chordata > Actinopteri > Kurtiformes > Apogonidae > Apogon > Apogon talboti. The sequence goes on from JAPQRQ010000017.1 coordinate 10,576,543, forward strand.
CAAACACAGGACTCACAATTACACTCCTGAGCAAAGCAATAAGGTAAACATCTTTCATCATAATTTGTACAATTACTCTACTCACAAAATTCACAAAACCACATTCCCTTTGGCCTCTTGTAATTGCTCATCGTGAAACAACACGATTTGTTGAATTTCTACATTCAATGTGAGAGGTTTTTTTTTTTTTTCGTAGAATGAGGAGCCATCCTTTTAAGTCTTCTGTCACCTCAACTTGTAGGTCTTACATGGTTGTATTTGACTCTTGTGTGAAACTAAGACAAAAGCATGAATAAATCAGTTTAACTCCGATACATTTACAATATTCATGGAACTGTCTTATTATCTAACATTTTGACTTTGAAAAAGCGAACATCAGACACATGCTTTTGTATTTTACCATTATATTGTTTGCGTCTGTTCATTTAAAGTGTGACTATACACATATGAAGAGATGAAGCTATTTCTTTCTCCTTTTATACCCAAGAATGTACAAACACACATATAACCACCTGTTATATGCAACACTCTCCAAATACATTATAAATACTGCACATTATACCTTTTAGCTGACTATTGCCTTACAATTCATTACCGTATCCACTCCAAATGAGAGATTAACCACAAACAGCCTCAACACAGCTGTGAAGAGCACACTTCTGTATATATACACACACACACACTACAAAACACACACACTCATTGCATGGTCTACTTCAAGATGTTGAGTGGTGAATGTTAAAAAGGAAACAAGCCATTTTCAGAAAACACCTAAACACATTTGCACTGAGGTTGAGTGGCTGAAGATCCTCTGAGGACAACCACATAAAAAACATCATCTTTTATGTGATATTGAAACTTGCCTCAGGAACTGCTACAGCTTCTTGTTAGAAAGGCAGAGTGGTATTATCAAGTTTTCTGCCCTGCTCTAGTGGCTAGTGATGACTTCTCATCTACCGCTCACAGCTCTGGTTCCAGTCATTGCCTCAGCAGAAACACGGGGTTGAATTAGACTTGCATCATACATCAGCTTCTCCTACAGTTTTAACAGTAATTTCTAGGAGACATTTTTCCATCTACCTGGGATGCCTTTTGCATCAAGACATGCCTCTCTTCTTTTTTTTCTACTTCTTTACATTTCTTTGTCTAGATAGTGGCATTTAAGAAACACTCTTAAATGGGATACTGCACAGTAAATTAACCACAAGCTCTATGCAATGTCAAGGTGTCAACCGATTCAGCTACTGTGCAATAAATGAAAAGAATTTGGGCATCTCTTTCTAAGTGAATGGTACATTTCCTTCCCCAGGGTTTGACTAGCATTGGCAGTTTCAGAAACACCAGGCTTCTGTTTTACATCAGCACTTTTGTACATTTAAGAAATGATAATTCTCTTGCTTCCTCTGACCCAAGACGCTGTGAAGACAACAGGATCTTCGTCTGTGAAAGCCCCAAAGCTAGCAAACGCTTCTCTGCACTGACAACAGGTTCATCACGGCAAATCCCCATCTTCTGCTCGAAAGAAGAAATGATTGCCAAAGTGAAGTTGAGTGGGGGTTTTGTGCTATGAGAGTGGGTTCACAGGAGACAGCTTAGCACTGATGTGGCAGAAGGGAATTGGCACAGAGAGTATGCAACAGAGAAGAGGGATCCTGTTCTGCTGTTGTGTTGACAGACTTTCATTTCCTGCCATGCTCCTCCATGAGGGAGGCCACTGAGAAAAAATGTGTTACCATTTATCATATACCCAAATACACAAACAGACAGTAGTAGACATTGGACACCACGCCTGTCACATCTTGACCAGACAGATTGTGGTCACAAAACAAACCCAACACATCCACACTCAGAAGTCAGTTGCAGTTTTTGTGCTAAATAATAACAGATGGGTCAATACGAGTGGGAAAATGTGAATTACGGATAAACAGTGGCAGAATTTGTTTCTCACACTTAAATGGATTCCAGACAAGTTTTTCCCATTGTTATGAGACACAAGAACAAATATGCATGTGTCAGAAAGTATTCCAGCAAAGGAAAATTCTTTTATGAAATGAATTCTCATTTTTTGGGTATGGACACTGTTATGTGCTCAGTTTAGAGGTGATGCTGTTTGTCTTAATCAACATATTGCTGTTTATAAATTATTGCACAACACAAACATTATAAAAGGTTATCACCATTGTTGTTACTACTAGCTACTACTTTAATAATTAGCCAGTTAAGACCAAACAGTCAATATTCACAGAAGGGATGCACTGACTAATTAGTTGCACACTATAGGATGATGTTGGTTGTTGTCATGTACAATAAGTAGGATCTTGTCATATACACAATGTAGGATGTCGTCACGCCCAGTTGGCTGTTCCACAGGCACATTAACTTGCCTGCTCTGCTTCCTGTGATGAGCTGACAGGGTCAGCACCATGGATAGCACCATATGCTGTCCTGCTCCCCCGCTGAGGCCCAGGGCACTATCCATGGTGCTGAAACACAGATCACACAAAGCAGAGCACTCCCCGATGTGCACTAATTTTAGGGCTGAATCATCCCCCTTTTTTGTGCATTTCTAACCCTTTTTACTTGATGAATTTGAAATGTATTAATACATGTTCGATTGTGTTATTTGTGTCCCTAAATCATTGAATAATAATTCAATTCTGTCTAAAAACCTGTATATGTTAATTCAATATCATGCAAAGCATTGTTTGTAGTGTTGGTGTTGTGATCTCGTTTGTCTAAAGTCTAAATATTGACTTTATGCTGGATCCTGACAAGGCATACAATTGAGACTCCAAGACTTTAGCCTAGATAGTGGATGGAGCTGGTCTAACCACTAGGAATGAGAATGTCAAGTTAAGATTAACTCAACTTAAAACAAGGCCTCTTACAGAGCTACAGTGCCAGATGCTGTGAGACTGCTTTGCATCAGTCTACATCAGCTTCATAAGATTTAATCAAGGTACTCACAGTAGAGGTAGCATGTTTAAAAACACTTTGACAATGTATGTCAGCCAAATTAAAGCATGTGGGTGTAAAACATATACAAATGGAATAGAAATTGGAATGGAATTTACAAGCTGAACATCTGAGCAAAAGACAGATGCTAATGTAAATAGACAAGAATCTTTACTCTGCCTTCCTTCCATTATTGCCATAATTACTATGAAATTGTATTTCTCCTGTGCATTTAGATCTGTCTTGTGTTTGATTAATGTGTAATGTAAATGGAACTGACATACTAAATATACATCAACAGTGTTTACATTATTTTAGTGGTTTTTGTGCAAGTACCTTTCCACCAATAAAAATGACAGCATGAAAATTATTTAGCATGTACTGGTAACACATTGCCCTATACTTGAAAGGCTGGCAGCACATACTGTAAAATTCTGGAAATTTTGACACCAAAAATGTAGTGAAGTGCCAACGATGACCCCCTGCTGCGTCTCCTCTTTCAGCACATGGTGAGTCACCAAAATGCCACACAGCTGCAGGCGCGGAGAAGAAAAATGACATAAAAATGACACTTCAACAGCGTAAAGCGCTGTCTTGTGCAATACTCCCAGATGAAAATAGCAGAATCATCAATGACAGAACAAAACAAAGGACTAGTGAGGTTAATGAGCTTCTCAGAGTGTATGTCATGTATCCGTCAGCTAGTTGTTTTGGGCACTGACATATCATCAACTGTACTTAGTTTGAGTATTTAGACTTAAATATTATTATATAAAGTAGTATTGACCTCTTCAAGCTTTGTTTTCTCAGGTAGCAGGACACTGGTTTAAATATAGCACTGAACAACCTGATTTTCATCTTCATTTAATCAATTCTTGCTAAATTATTTTGATTGCAAGGTTGTGATCATCATTAGACCTAATTAAGAAATAAATCCCTATCCCTATGCTGGTGGATATTGGACATCTGGTGTTTCCTCCAGAGATTGCCACCGCCACCTTAAGACCTGATCGGGCGCTCTGATCCCTCTCTATAAAGAAGGTCTTCATCATTGAGCTCACTGTACCCTGGGAGGATTCCGTAGATGCGGCATATGAGTGAAAACACCTGCGCTATGCTGAACTAGCACAAACCGAACCGAAGCACAACATCGCGGCTGGAATACGGAAGTCCGCCCGGTGGAAATTGGATGCAGAGGGTTTGTAACAACATCTACCACCAAACTGCTCAGAGACCTGGGAGTAAGGGGCCAAAGCCTGCATGAAGCCATCAAAACTGCATTGGAGACAGCAGAGAGAAGCAGCCAGTGGATCTGGATGAAGAGGAACGACCCCTCTTGGGCCCCCCAAGTAGTGGGTCGGAGTGTGTGTGTATGTGGTCGGCTCGGGTTTAGGCGTGGGAGCAAGCTGGGGGCTAATCACCCTGTAGCCGGCCGCCTCTGAGGAGGGTGTATAGTGTGAATAGCCAAAACACCTTATGATCCGGAGGAACACTACTGATGATGTGTCCTGGGCCCCTGCTTGCCCCCTCCCCAGAGGGTGCGTCGTGTTCCCTGTGTTGGGCCTGGGCCGGACACATGCCTCGTGATTGTCTGTCTACTACAGTACTCACCAATGAACTTTTGTACGTGCTCGCACAAAGGATATCAACCCCTTATCCTGTGTTTTTGGAATCTGAACAACTAATTTTCGTCTTCATTTAATCAATTCTTGCTAAATTATTTTGATCGCAAGGTTGTGGTCGTCATTAGACCAAATTAAGAAATAAATTAATAAATTGAAAATGTTTTCCAAAGTCTGAATGTTAGAGTAATTGCATTTGCCAATTCTGCACCTGACATTTAGCAAAAATAAATGGAAATTATTACTTAAGAAAGCACACTCACTGTCGTCAATCTATGAAAGAAAGTATAAACACATCGTCACCTCTGAAAACAAGTCACATATTTTTTCATGTCCCTGTATATTGCTGTTGTTTGTTACTTTCTGCACCAGTGCTGCAAATCCAAAGGGATGTCCTCCATAGCATGACTGTTAAAAAAATAAAATAAATAAAATTAGCTCCACAGGAAGAGGTGGTCTGCATTCTGCTTGGCATGCAGAAGGCAAACGATAAGAAGAAACTGGGGAAATTTATCCGAAGCAATTCTTGATCACAAATTCAGTGAATCATTAATGTATCATATTGCAGTCAAGATTGCTTTCCATTTCAATTCATTTTTATTTAGACACCTCGTTTCGTGGGAAAATAATCACTAAAATAACCAAAAAACAGAGGTAATCATATTCATAACTACAGTAAGTGGCATAGATTGAGGAGGACCTGGGTTTATTATTGGACGTGAACAGTGCACTTTCACATTGTGTTGCTTTACATTTCATCATCTTTGTTTTACTTTTGTGCAGTCTTATGTGCACAACGGCATAAATGATTTTATAAGAATTTGCCATATGTAAATCAAGCAGTCACAGATCATTTCAGAAGATCTCCATCTCTCATTAACCCCTCCCCCCACCTGCAGTGTGCTGTTACCATACATTGCATGCACATCAACTGTCTGTCAGATGTTGGCCTGAAAACAAATAAATGCAGACTCATGTGCACACTCAGGGAATGATACACAGTAAAGTGACAGAAGGACAATGACAGTGTTTGCAGCTGTTCAAACATGTCACTAACTCTCTTGTTGGGGCTTCCCATGTAATTACACAGCTGTCACACTGTAATCACACTAATCTCTGGTGAATCACAAGGAAATAGCACGGGCCACTCGCTCATTAAGAGGCGTGCCTCCTCTTTATCCACCCTGAGTTTGTTTTATAAACCTGGATAGATAATCTTCTTGTCTGTGATGGGATAAAATCATCTGGTGTTCTGAGGAGAAACACATTGCAGCACACGCACTGCTGCTGACAGCTTGCATGAGATCGCATCCATGGGGGGGAGAGAAAAAAAATGTTAGTGTAGGGATCAGCAGTTCTGTGCAAGATGTATGATGGGGACTGTTAATCTTCTGAATTAACCTGTGGTCAGGTTGAGTTAGTGCACTGTCCATTTTTTGATTGTTGAGACTGCACACAGTTGGGAGCCTGGGAAAAGAGAGCTGTCAACTTGCATTGATTAAATGCCCACTGTTGTGACAAGTTCAAAGGGTGGGGGGGGGGACGACGACATGGAAATGAAATTTTGCTGTCATATGCTTTAGTATAAAATGACAACTCACCAACAATCTTAGATTCATATGTCCAAAGAACCCAGAATAAATGAAATCTTATTATCACACTGTCTTTGAAGTCTTTACACCCACACAGGTGCTTTCAATTATTTAACATCTCTTCTCTGAACTCTACAAGTATGTAGCGAGTGTCCTCAAAGTATCCGGTATAGTAGGTTATAAAACTATTACTGATATGAGGGTTTATGAGTTGGGTTTAGAAGTTGATATGTTTACTATATGTGGTAGAAAATAGAAAATAATTGTCATCAGATCAACAGATGTAGATGGACAGTGTGGCAAAGGACAGCTGCTGGGAGTCTGGCTGCTGACCTACTTGTGGACAGTTACATCTATTGCAGACATAGCTCTTAGTACTGTTCATTATGTTTGGGAGGTTTTTTTTTTTAACTCACTGCAGCAAACTTAGTGGAAGAGTAGAGCCTTCATAGTTACACAGAATGTCCTGTTCTAGCTACTTGTCCAAAGACAAAACTGGGTGAGGAACAAAATAAAGCAGATCTGCAGCTGTATTCTTTTCAACTCTTAATAGGAAGAAGAGGAACAGCATCTCATGAACAACTGCATGGGGTAATGTAGCTTTACATTAAAGTGCTTGTATCAGTAATTGATAGCCCTTATTAGTCCTTATGTAATAACGGCATAAAATGTTCACAAGGACTTGTTACTGCGATAGCATTAAGAATTCTGCAATGAATGATAAAAAAAAAACATGTAAGAAACAGTTGAGAGACTGCTTAAAAGCAAAGTATGTAACATTTCTAGCTATGTTTGTACTGAACTGTGCAATCTTGGCCCCTCTCCACTCAGCAAATGAGGGAGAGAGAGCAGAGGGAGAGAGAGCAGTGGTCGAGCTGGCAACAGACTGAATAGACTGAATGTTCTACAGGCTACATACAGCTGAAGCTGACAGGTCTGTTCAAGAACAATGGACTGAAAGGTGTGTGCATGAGTGTGTATTGTTACACACACGCACAGAGTGATGCCGTTATTGGGGGGTAGATACAAACTCACTGCCCAGCGGTTGATAATATGGTAGATCTGGTGGTAAGTGCAAAGTTAACTGCCAGTAAATGTAAAGGATTTATTCATCTTAACAAAAGCAACAAAATGGTTAGTACATGTTAATGGGATAATTGTAAGTTAAACCTAACAAGTGTTTTTTTTTTTATCTTTATTTCTTTCTTTTGTTTAAGACATAAGTTTTGCTCCAAAAACATACCTTGTGGATCTTGACATGTTTCGGCGG
>JAPQRQ010000017.1:10585316-10604171 GCA_037367365.1 Apogon talboti
CATTAATGGAACCAGGTGTGCTTGAAGAGGGAAATATCTAAAACATGCAGGACACCGGCCCTCGAGGACCAGGATTGGTGACCCCTGTCTAAAACAAAAGAAAGAAATAAAGTTAAATATAAAAAACTGAAGACAAAATGAACACAATTGAACTAAGTGTTTTTTTATGCTGTAGGAGAAAAATCTAATGTGTCCTCTCTTCTGGACCCTGCTGATGTCTTCAGTAAATGTTTCGGATGCAAATGTGTTGATACGTACAACTTACAGCATACTGACTGAATACGGCTGATTCCCATCTGTTCGTTCCATCTTTTATAAGCTGAGTTATTCATAACATTAATATGTGCATGTGAGACTCCTTGGCCTCTCTATCCCTGATTCTAGGTTGACCCGGGTATAGGAGAACGTTTTCATTCTGGATACAAGACAGGGAGTGGCACAGAGGCATAAAGACAGTTGAACATCGGTTTTAAGCATCTGTGTGTCCATGTAAACTGCTTCCTGATTGTTCAGTATAATGAAGAATCCCTTTAGTGAGACACCAGAGCCTGGGGAGTCATCCATTTGAATCCACTTTTAGTAACAATCGGAACACTTTTAGTAATGTTCTCATACTTTCCTGAGGCTCATTATAAGGATTTTAATATAAAACGTTACCCTGACTTGAAAGTAAGAGTGCATTTGTTATAGAACCCCATTCCATAGGGTTTTTACATCATAACTGTATTGTTGATCTTATCAGTAAAGCAGCAGATGGACAAATCTAAATAAAGTCCTTTTTTTTTTTTAAACAATCTTGATGACTTTAGTATTTCAGTCTTCCTGGTGTGTATTGATTTTATTTTTATTTAGATCAGCGAGAGTGGAAATACCAAATAATATTCATATGACTTCCCGTGTGTTGACTTTGTAGATGGACTCTGTGCCGATGGCCATGCAGAGAATAAAGATTTTTTTTTTATTTATTACTCCAGGAATTTTCTGCAGAAGAGGGGATTAAATGATGGTGAGGTTTTAAGGCTACATACCTCCAGGGCCTCTAAGAAGTTAATCAAGTGTTTTGGGAAAGTTTATTTATGCCCTGGTGTGATGTATGCATTTAGAATGGCAATGGCGTCACTCTAAACAACCCTTGGCTGTGTGAATCTTTTCACAGCTGGTATTCCCCATACATTTGTATAATTTCACTTCTCACCACAGAAAAAAAAGCATACTCTTCAAAGGGTGTTGTATAAATTGATTGGGTAAGAGCTCTTTCTATTCCCCCACCACAGCAATGTGAACACCAGTGCTATGCATCAGAAATAGACCTTCTTTTCAGAAGTATGGAGGGAGGAAGTGGGGGGTAGAAGAAGAAAAAAAAAGCATGTATTCAAACTGGAGGCCTCACTGAATTGATGGGCACAAGGCGTGGAGCTTTTCTGCAGGGAAATCATTTGCATAATGGGAAAGTGGTTGGAGTTGGAGCTGAGAACTCTCCTCTTGTGGGGACAGTCAGTGAAGTGGAAGGAAAGAGCTCATATCTGATAGAAGACCAATACCAAGGTGCACAGAGAGAGAGAGAGAGATCTATGCCGGCGATACGTTCTCTTGCTTCCTGTCACCTGCCCATTTCATCAGCAAAACAATTTACCAACAACCTCTCAGACGTCCAGAGTCAATATATACTCAGGAATTTGTTTTTCAAACACTGCAGCACAATTGCTCCGTCTTCATTCTGCTAATGAAACTTGCACAATGGTTTCCAGTCAGATTGCAGTGATAAAAAAAAAAAAAAAAAAGATTGGTTTGGAAAAATTGAAAGTCAGCCAAATGTAATTTTTAACGCTGCATCTTTGGAAACTGAAGCTTTAATCAAACATAAAGAAGCCTCACTGTATTGTTCCATTAAACACTTGAGTCATCCATCCAACAGGTGAGCCATGTAACCACTCCATGCAGATACTTCACTGATTGTGCAACATCCCATATTTAGAAACAAAATACTCCTACATTTTACAGGTAATATTTGCACGCATACATTAGTAGATCCCCCCAGTTGTGGTGCTCAGGAAAAGTGGTTTATGCGATGTGGTGGATATAGAGGACAAAGCTTATAGATGCAGCCCAAAGAATGCATGTTACTGCATGATTTATAGGTATGTGGCTGTTTTATGCCGTCTTATGATGTATGTCTGCACTTACCAGAAAGGAGGAATGTAGTGTGGACTAGGAGTTGAGGATCGAATTGAATGATGTTTCAGTCATGCATTTTTCAAAGGTTTTGGAGGTACTTGGTTGGCTGTTGCCTGGAAAGAATATCAACAGCAGCTTTGCAGATGCAGAGAGGCCCATACCAAAAAGGTGCTAATCCTCCTGAAACCGTAGAAACAAGAAAATGCCTGCCAGCAGTACTCCTTGAAGGGTCAAACACCTTTTAATGGACAAACTTTATGAATCTAAACCATCATGTTTGTTCGATTAATGATAAATCTTAGTCGAGAGTAAGTGTTCACTGAATATTAATGTCAATGATGCACATGCAGAGAGCTAGTTTAGATGGGGAAGATGAGCAGCGCTGCATCCTGAACGAGGCAATGTATTACCATATACCTTAATAACCTAGATCAGAATCTAGATCAGAAAAATGACACATTTCTGTATTTACAAATACACTTCCTTCCAAAAGAAAAACTCTCTACTAGAATTTAACTGAGGATATACTGTAGGTAAGAGTCTTCCTTTAGAAATTTACTGCAGTGAATAAGAGGTTTCAACTGCAACAAGTTCTTTAACCCTAACTGATACTGTGAGAAGCTTCTCATTTCTTAAACCATCAGTTTGCTAGGAAGTATAAAGATTGGACTATGGATCTGTTGAGAAAGGTCATGTGGTCTGATGAGTCCAGATTGACCCTGATACAGAGTGATGGATGCATCAGGGTAAGAAGAGAGGTGGATGCAGTGACGTAAACACAAGATCAATACAAGATCTTAAATTATGACAATTGTGAAAGTGTAAAGTTTTTGACATTGTATGGCGTAAACAATTTGGGCTGCGTAGTGTGTGTCTTTATGGTCAACAAGGCAATATTTTTATCACAGCTTACTGGTTTTTTCCAAACTGGTAAAAACAATAGACCCATAGCAAACTGTTCAATATTTGCACACTGAGCTGCCTCTTAAAAGGATCATCACTGCCAATGTCAATGATATTACTTGTACCATTGTGTTCATGTAATCAGTTAATATTACAAAAGAAACATGATTTGAATGAATTGTCAGTGATCCTGGGTTTTGATCCTAGTACCAGCCTTTTTTTTTTTTTCTTTTTGCTCGTTCTCTCTGACTTCCTCCCACCATCTGCTGTGCTAGTTTAATTGGTCAATCTAAAGTGCTCATAGGTGTGAATGTGAGAGTGAATGGTTGTTCATCTGTATGTGTCACCCCTGCAATGAACTGGCAACACATCCTGGGTGTACCCATTGGCATTTGGGATAGGTGCCAGCATCCATGTAACCCTCTTAAGGACTAAGCGATTCAGAAAATGAATGAATGAATCAGAGGATGAACCGTCACTCACACAAACTCACATTCACACTTCACTTACAACATGCTGTTGATCTCCAGTGTTTACAGTGTTTTGCCCCTGCAGAACATGCATGATTTTGCCATGTTTTAGTTGGTGGATAAAAGAAGAGCATCTGAGCGTTCCAGTTTGTTTCCGAATGCATGTTTTAATCAGTGGTTGGCAGCCTCACAACAATTCATCAATACAATTAGTATTAGCCCAGAATCCCGACTTCTCAAACCTAAACCGTATACATTTGTATGTGAGAACTAAAGGTGGGGAGTAATATGTGGCTTTTTCAGACTAACATTAAGGAAACATCCTGTGTATTTTCATTTGTTAAGAATTGAAAAAGTGAAAACATCATCTAAGATCCTTTATATTAAATGAAGGATAATGATGAAACATAGCCAAAGGGGATCAAACACCAGAAACAATGCTATGGCAAACCAAATAATATAGTTTGTCTCTTCATAATGGAGTTTGTATTGATAATATATATTTTATAGACAGAATCTCCCAATTATTGGTTTAGGTCAAAAACACCAAACATAGTCATCTGAATGACTTTTTTTGGTTACATTTCAGAAACACTTGACCTGGGGACAAATACTGTTTTTTGAGGGGGAATATACTGTACATCTTTTAAGCAAGACATCACCATAGTATTACAGTGGCTGGGCACTTACTTTCCTCAACAGCCACATCAGAGATTTGGAGTCTAATGATTTCTGCTGCAGCAGAATAATAGGATCTTTCTTCACAAAACCCTTTGAAGTCAAAGAGCCAGATCGTCAGGGTAAAGACTGTCACTTATGATGTGCCTTAGGTATAAATGAGAGGCATTAGTGAGCTGGACCCTGGATGAATATCAATAGCTTGCATACAGTATGTTAGCATTAGCCAAGCCATACATTTATATTTCATTCCTGGCTGAAGAGGTTTAGTTTGTAACATGTACAAAGCCGTTGGTACATGACACTACTAACACGTCCCTACCGGCAACCAGACATCACTGTACCCTTCCCAAAAGTATGACAGTGCAGAACTTTCCTTTAAAGCCAACTACAGAGAGTCAAATCACTAATGATCTTTCAGTGTTAGCTGAAATCACCGCAAGGACAAATTCAAATATATTTCTTTCTGAACCTTGATGTTATTTCTTGAGTTGTGTTTCAGATTGTTTCCAGTTTCCTTTTATTTTCTTTGAAAAATAAAACTAAAACTATTAAAACCTCTAATTAGACACTCATAAAAAATGAGAGCTAGTTGAAGTCTTTTGTCTTTACTTTGTTAAATTTTTAATCCCATATTCATGAGATTCATTCTGTACTTTTGACATAATTATAGGCTTCTTGCATATGTTCTTTTGATTAACATTTATAAAAGGCCAGTATTAAAAAAAATGATTGTAAAAGTATTTGTGCTTGTTTCCTACACATAATATAATACGTAGCTTTCATTGAAATATTTATTGGCTGATTAACAGGATACAGTATTACATATGTTTAATGAAAACTATTCACTGCCATTCTTAGTCTAAATAGAAACACAATGGTACTGCCAATAAAAATAATGAAAATGACACAGTTTTATTTGTATCGCATTAGGCTGTTCCAGTGCTTCACATCCAGATTGTTGACAGACATGCTGAAGTGCATATCCAGACAGTCTCACAGTCTGGTGTGATTTCTCTGGTCTGCTGCCTCTACATGAGCAGCGTGTCATATCAACATAACAAAGTGACACCACAGATCTGATGTGTGATACTGATCTGCGTACAATTCCTCCAGTGTGTGTTTTAGTTTCGCAACAATGTTCTAGTTAGTCTTCAGTTTGCAATAGAAAATTCATTCATTCATTCATCTTCTGAACCTGCTTTATCCGCGGGGGTCACTACCTTAAGGGCGAAAGCGGGGTACACCCTGAATGAGTCATCAGTTCATCTCAGGGCTGACAGAGACAAACAACACTCTCACATTCACACCTATGGGCCATTTTAGATTAACCAATTAACCTATCAGTGCATGTCTTTGGATGGTGGGAGGAAGCCAGAGTACCCGGAGAGAACCCACACAGAGAACCCAAGCAGACAGCATGCAAACTCCACCATGGCGTTGGAATCAAACCCAGGACCTTCTTGCTGTGAGGCACGAGTGCTACCCACAGCACCACTGTGTCGCCCGCAACAGAAAATAATTTTATAAAATATGGGAAAAGTGCAATGGAACAGTTGAGAGCATTGTGTGCACTACATGTAAGTACATGAAATGCATTCAGACTGCATTATCCACTACAGGCTTGCAGGCCAAGATCTCCTAATGTGGAGGACAAGGGAAGCAGCAGGACTGTAAACCTCTACTAGGAGTTTAGACAAATCTAAATCTAACTGGCTTCAGAATCACCACAGGTCATAACCACGTATTCTTTACACAATTCTTCACCTAGATTGCCGAATCCAAACTACTGTTATCGATCCGGTATGAAGTTTTCCAACCCAGACAGTTCTGAGACTATGTATCAATGCTTGTGTAAAAATGTGAAAACAATGTAGCTTCTCCTTGTAATGCCTCATACATCATCTCCCCTTATGACAGTGTGCACCGGAGCGTGTTACGCTGCTACAACGCTGTACGTGGAGCAGTGAAGAGTCGTGTATGTCTGCACATAGTGTTTCTGAAAATATTGTCCTATTCCCTGCAGAGATCCTAAATTCTATACTCCAGCATAATCAAATTTTAAAGGTTCAATGTGAAAGATTTTTTGGGGTGTTGTAGGGGAATCTAAATTCAGAAAAGGTAAAACTTTATGTTTTCATTAGCATATTATCACCTGAAAATAAAATAATTATAGGAAATACTCTTTTTTTTATCATTTAGAGAGAGTGAGCTGCCTCCGTAGAGTCTGCAGAGTTCCACAGCCATGTTTTCACAGTCAAGTAGAACAGATATTTTCTTCTCTGGGTGGAATCCAGCATTAAAGTCACCTATGTTTGAGCATGGACCCAAATGATTATCCTTTTTTTCACGTCTTTGTTGGCCACAGTAGGGGAGGGTGAGGTGTTCAATTCCAAACAGTCTGAAACCTCACTACTAGATGCAACTGCTCCTTACATGAATTGTTCCAGCTTGATTGCGATTAGTGTTGCAGTGTGCACACAGCCTCTGTGTCACTCAACAGCAAACTTAGTATCCTCTATCAGATAATACCACTCTTGTAATTAGTTGAAAAAGAACTGTGGGGGTTTTCTTTGTGTAAAAAGCAGCAGTAAAGTTGTAGCATGATGTTTGACTTGATCTGCCTTGTTTGTCATTGCATGTCTTTTGAAGTGACTTCTGGTGCACACATGCATATAATGGTGACACAACTGAATCACTACATTGTGAGACCCGATTCAGTGTGTTCGCTTTGTTATTCAGATTAAACTTCATGGATCATTACAATTAGCAACACTGCAGCAGAGCGATACTGGAAATAAACAACACGTGCATTATAAAAGCCTTTATAACACTGCAAGTTGCACAGAACAGCAACAATACTGGTATTTATTGACTCTATTGTCACCCTCCGTAGGCAGCTTTAAGTTATAAAGAAAGAAGCAGCCAGAGTTCAGAGTTTTTCACAGATGACACACAGGTGCCTCGCTGCTCCGGACACACACACATATGTACATGGGAGAAGTCTCACTGCAAAAGCTGCAATGCATCCTTTTTATACTTTGGTTTTCCCCATCACTAATTTAGCTATATGCAGTAAAAAAGTGAGAGGCTGTAAAAGACAGATGAGATAAAATGCATGATGGTCATGAGGTAATTACAGACATAACAGATGAGGCGATAGGCTTAAACTTGCTAATGCAACCTGGACAGTCTACAGTCCTATCCACGGCTGCTATACATTTAGTAACAAACAGAGAGGTCACAGCGATATTTCCTCTTGTTCTTTGGTTTGTTTTTACAGCAACAGAAACTGCATATAAACGCTTAGATTAGTAGTCCAACCTGGTTTTAGCCACAGAGTAAAGGATAGTCTGTCTAGCATAAAAAAACAACTGCAAGCTACCATAGCAGTAACTTTTTCTATTAATGTAATTCCACATTCATATTATTTCTTGTGGTCTGGTAATGGAGATTGAACAGAAATATGACACAGCCAAAGCCTCTGTTCACTCGCTCCCTCCTTTCAACATTTCAGTCCACTAACATTAATTTAATGCTTCGTCTATCTAATATTGTAATCCTATAAAATTTTCTGGTATTGTAATTTTGCCCATCACCACCACCTCTGAGCCAGTAAGCGCGCACCCCCGAGTCTATATTCCCACGGACTCAAACTCCATCAGACTCACTCTGCAGTCTATTTCATTTAAACAAGCAGCAAACTTTGTGCATGTGTGTGATCCAAAAAAAAAAAAAAAAAAGAGCAGGCAGGTCGAGGTTTTTGTGTGTTGTGAAAGATGCCTGATGTCATCCCTTGAGATGCAAAGAGTGCAGTCTTACGTGCACAGTTGCACAAACAGAAAACGCACACATAAACATACAACGGTTGCTCTGGCAGCACTTCTGTCCCCTTGAGACGTTGGTAGAGAATAAGTACGAATGTGCACGAGCATGTGCACGCACGAGGAGGTTAAGACTAGAAAGGAGATATATATGGCAAGCCAAAGCACAAAGTACAAACTGGTATAACAGGACGTGGTAGCAATTACAGTATCACACAACTAGACACTCCTGGTTTTCCAGCTGGATGAATTAACTGGAATCGGTCTCTTTTATATGGAAAATAGGTCGCAAATTACCACCTGAGATGAGCTTTGAGCCAGTGAGCCAAGATGCAGCCTTCTGACTTTTAATATGCTTTAGATAACCTGATTTTGACATTTTATTAATAGGGAAACTGTCAGCACAGGGATACAGAATTCTTTATTTAATCACCGTTATATTACTGTGGTGATTGTGTATCAAATGAAAAAAAAGACGAAATAATCTAATTTTTATGACATCGGCGTATTAATGCATGTCAGAGGGAAAGAAGCTATCATTATGCTCTGTGTATATTGAGCCTGTGAGTTCCATTGCGGCCGTGTTGTCCTTGAGGGAATCGATTGCATGACATTGATATTCCTTTAGCATAAATCGCAAAGTCGCAAAACAGCTAAAGGCATATGCTTGTCTCAACAAAATAAACCTAAATCTCACTCCTAATTCATATCAATAATAGTGCTGAGTTAATGAACAGTTGCTGAAAATAAAATAAAACGAGGAGTGACTTGATTCCCTCGAGGACAAAATAAAATGACTATTTTCTAATATAAGTTTTAATTATAAAACACACCATAATAATCTTTACCAATATTCTGCTAAATGAAAATGCTACTTATACTTTCCCACAAATTGCCCTGACTTTACTAATTAGGTAATGAATACAGACAGAACCAGGCTTACTGCAAGTGAGATGTTCAGTTAAAATCTCATTTTCTTACTAAGGTGTAGGAATCACAGAGAAAAATCTCTCATATTATAATTCAATTTAATATAAGCTTTGATCCAACAATCAAAGGCAAATCGATTGTTTAGAGATATTACAGAAATGGCAAATCAAAGCCAAATCACAGCACAAGTGAAAATCCAAAAAGTCTGTCTCGGTAAACAAATAACTCTGAGACTACGAGGACGTCCTTCTGCTAGTCTGCGACATCAAAATAAAAGCTGATTTTCATGATGTAAAATGAATCAGTCCGTGGAATATCAACTGTTCAGGTAACATGTGACCATCCAAAATAAACCCAGCGAGGATAAATAGGAAGTATGTTTACATGCACAGTATTACTCCGCTATTATTCAGAATATGATAACATCCTGAATTTGAGATGTGACATGTAAACAGTGTATTCCGCTTGGATATTCAGAATAAGGTCTTATGCCAAATTGAAAATTTTCTGATTATGACATGTGGGATATACAGATATTATTCTGGCTTTATGAGGATTCTTTGGATATGTCGACAGGGCATTTGAAAAATTGATCTAATTTGCACCTTTTATTGCAGGTTGTGACCCACACCTCCCGTAATAAAAACAAAGGTCCTCTCTGGTGAAGACGGATGAGCCAAGTAAAAATCCACACGTGGTTGGAAGGAGAAACGCACTGTTATGAGAATATCAACAGGTTTATGGATACGAGCAAATATCAGAAAGCTGACCTTTTCTAGAAGGTGTTTGAGGGAACAAAACAGGGAGGCTGAGTTCACACAGGAGGAAGTCCAGCGGAAAACTTAGAATAAACACTGTCTTTTGATATGTTAAGCAAACAGGAATGTTTTAGGAATATTCAATGTCATTAGCCATTTAAATAGCTTTTTGGGAATTTTGTCTTCCCCAGTACACCGGCAAAATCTGTATATTTTGTGCATGTAAACATTGTCAGACAGTAATAGACTTCATCTGTTTTTTTAAATTGTTCTCATTGTCTGATAATGGAACGATTTGAGCCAGACGGTATAAAATGATTCTCCTAAAACCTTTAACTCATTTTTCCAGGAAACACTGACACATGGCACATTCTCAGGCAACTGTAGTTCATTACATCCCTTTACACTCTAAAAAGCTGTATCTGACCCTGCAAAGCAAATATAAATCTGTATTTTTGTGTTATATCCAGTGGCCCATAGGATTAGTAACATAGATGATACTCACAGACTACTTGCCGTTTATTGAATGGGGGAAAAAAAGAAGAATGTACACACAAAAGAACCAGAGGTAAACTGATGTGTTGGTTTGACGTCTACATGTGTACTTTGCAGTCGGACTGTTGCTGTGAAGGAATAAGAGAAAAGCTTTTGGGAGAACCGAAGATTATTTGGACTTTGTTGACCTGCACATACACACAAAAAAAAAAAAAAATAGAGAAATCATTTTCTTTCCACAAGCTGGTTATGGATTCATTTCTGCAATGCCAAATTAGGTTCAAAGAAAAACTCGGGTTGTTGTTTTGGCATGTAAAACTGAATTTCTTCAACTTTGAGATTACCACCTCAACTTTCCTTGTAACGATGTTTGCACTTTATCAGGGAACAATGATTAACTTATCCATTATCACATTAGGTGGTTGGCTTTAAATTAGTTTTCTGAAAACATGGAGAGAGGTTTTTGTGATTATTTTTTTTTTTTTTATGTTTTCTTTGTACTTTCAGCAGAAATGTTCTCTTTCAGGGCTGAATTATGTTTCTGCACCATATCCTTGCAACAAGTCTAGGTTTGCAGGCTTTTGGGGGCACTACGTTTTCCAAATGTGACCACTCCAGCATCCACTAAGGTGAAACTGACTTTAATTGGATAGTGTAACAGCATTAAAGCAATTTATTTACGTAGTTTCACAGTTTTGGGGCATACTCATTCACTATTCCTGGCAACCTGTTGAAAATGTATGAATATAAATGTGTATCTATGCTGTATTTAGTTTATTATTGCTTTATTTTTTATTGTCTCTGTTTTTGCTAATGTTGTACTGAGGTGAGATTAATTTTATAAGCCCCACGAGGTTTTCAATCTCACCAGCACAATCTGTTTCTATGCTTGTCCAAATGTCTGATCTGTTGTTGTGTGCAAATAAATAAAATTTCAAAATAAAGTGTACAGTTTTGATGACATTAGGCTATTCTAAGTATGCAAAGTAAACAACATGCTTCTGTGATGGTGGCTACTTAATTGGTCATTTTTACCTACATACAGTATATCTGTGCTGTCATTTGAAGTCACACCAGGATAAGTGTCCACGTCTGGAGTTTCATTTTGTATTAGGGCTTTTGTCCACAGGCAGCTGTTGTTGTACTGGCAGCATCTATTTTGCACACAAACCTACGCAGTATATCAGCACTATCCGTCCTCTTAGCAAAAGTATATTTTTTGCACAGTATTTTTTTAACGCTGCACTCATACCAAAAAAAAAAAAAGAGTCTAACTTTTGAAACACTGTCATTGTCACTTCTCTCTCACCAAAGAATTAGAATCAGAAAAATGGAATTTACAATATCAACACTGTCATCAATGATGGCAGATAAACTCATTATGTAATACTGAAGGGTCACTCTGATCTTACGAAAGGACTGTGTCTGTTTTGTGTGTGATACTTGAGCGTTGACTGTCCATTCATGTTGACAGTTAATGAGGAGAGCGCTATAAAATGTCGCTGAAATCAGTGGCGCACATTTTCATTTGGATGAATTGACCACAGATTTGAAGCTTAAACAAACACAATGTCACCTGAAGAAATCTTAAAACTACTTTCTATGAGCCATCAACAATATTATTTCACAAATTATAACTCACAGCAGCCAATAATGAGTACTGAAGTAATGTCGGAGTGATTTTCTTTGTAACCATAGCAACAATAAGTACATTTCAGACATGCCCTGAAAATCAGGTCACGGGCAAAGATACTTACGACCAAAGGCGAAAAGATTCACTGAAGCTTCCATCACATGTATCACTGTGAGCAAATCATGTCAGTTCCCAGACGTCACTCAACGCTCTCCTAATGCTGGCAGCAGTTAGTGTTGTGGTTCAACAGTGTTAGCCCTGATAGGGGAGATTAGTCACATATTTGGTGAGTTTTATTACTTTTTTTATCTTCGGTTTTGACAATATAACAAAGAAAAAAAAATGCATGCATGATTTATCTGTGGTTCGGCTACATGACACACTGTAAAGCTACTGGGAATGTCACATACCTGAGATTTTATTAACGTTAGAGCATATGAAGAGGTGGTTATAATATGATGATGACCACTGAACCAATTTTAAATGTATTTCTTTTTTTCCGGAAATCATGTCTGTCTAGCTCTTTGAGAAGCATTCTCTATTTTTATTTTGTACACAGAGAGAAACAGAACTACCCTCTGGTGTTGACATTTTGGAATTCGAGGGTGAGTGTTCACTGATTATCACACAAAGTAAGGAAATTATGTTAAGAACAGAAAATTACAAGTGTGAATTAACACTGGTCTATAATTTTTTAGAAATGATCCTCCTCAGATTAAATGTGCTAAATGTTACGTATTTTACTCACATTCATTGGAAAACAAATGACCAAAATGCTGGTTTGTTGATGTTTTCAATGATACAGTGTTATTGGTTTATGTACAGTACAATAGATTTATGAATCTTCCACTAGATAGAACCCATAAAGTGAATGTACTGCAATGTGCAGACAGTGTTCTGAAGTAGATCTAGTAGCTCTGAGACAAATATTCCTTTGGGGTAAAACCCATTCTCTCATTAATTCTCGAATTTCACATTTTGACCCGAGACTGTATCCTGGAAACTTCATCCAACCAGCATTTTTGACTTGATTTTTCTTTATCAGTGACTCACACGTGGTAAAATTTCACTGCTTTTATTCTGGAAGCATTTTACTTGTAGACCAGTGTAATCAATCTCTTTGCAGATGTGTCTTGCACACATTGCAAACACAAAACAACTACATTCACTGAGTTTATTCACTTAAAACCTCAGCTTTGGCGACAGATTCATGTGACATTATTACATGTCAATAGTGATGAAGGTCCATCTTCAGATACTACTTGTTCACTCTGAGCTCATAGAGACAAGGACATAAAAGAACATATTGCAAACTTATTTTTGCAACTTCTGCAGAAGTTATTCATTACATCCTTTTGTTTTATAATCAAATATTCTACGAAATCACTACTGCGCATTCATGTGCAGCACAAATGCAATTAGGATTCAGACTGCATATACTGTAAGTGCTTCTCTTTCTCCTCCTGGCACAAACATGTAGGCACGTACACACGTCTCCATGCACACAGCCCTTGCTCTCTCCTTGTTTCCAATTCAAATGGAAATTGGGTGGAAAGTCACTGCCAGAAGAGGATTCAATAATGCTCTAGGTTGATGACATTCTGTGATATCAATAATCAATCATGAAACTCCATGCTACAATCCAGTCAGTTAAGCACTGGTACAAATCAATACAATGATGAAGCAGCTTGTCCCTTGAGCACATCCTACTGCTTAGTCCGCTCTGTGGAAACTTTTCTGGGCTGCACATAAATCCCACAACAATGGACACTTCCACTGGTCATTCTTTGAAAACAACTATCCTGCTGCAGCATGTAGCCATTACCGGCTCAGCACACACTGGGACTTTTCTGCAGTGCTGTACAAGCTCTTCAGCATATTCACCCAATAGCCTTTTTAATAGAAAAACAATGAAACAGACTGTACACTGTACTTTTGCTACTCAGTTCACATCCAGTTCAGCTGAGGCTTTGGGCTGTCAAAACATATTTCACACTTGTCCTACCCAGTGTGGTACTTGAAAGTCCACTGAGGTGCTTACATGCTCACAACTGGTTAAAGCTCTTGTTGACTCCTTGGATACAAAACAAAAAGGAGCACTCTTGTCCTGCAAAGAGAAGTAACAACTTAAAAAGGTAAGGGTAATATTCGCTGTGTGCTTTGTCAAAAAGTGAAGCTTTAAATCTAGTCAAGCTTTTTCCCTCATATAAGTGGGGAAAGGAAATGCTGAATTTTTCAATGACATTGATTTTACTTTAATTTGATACAGGGTGGAGGTTTATTACAGAGCTTTGTATGATACAAGGTTTATAAATTCAATTCTATGTTTTAAGCTTATATTGGAGAAACAGCATCTATCTTTCTACTTGTGTTAGTGCCTGTATGGCAGCATTTTGGAATAATTGGAGGTTTATGGTAATAGATAGACTACTGTAACTGCTTACAGATGCAGTCATTGTAATCCAACATGGGAGTAACAAATACATGGACTGGGTCGCTATTATTTTTTGGCAGTGTTACAGAGATGAGGGGTTTCTGTCACAGACATTGGTTTTGTATGCATATTAAATGCATAAAGTACTGACTTACTCCAAAGTTCCTCACAGATGCTGGTGTTTCCTTAATATGACCTGATGACAGGATGTAGAGTATAAAGAATTGGTTTGCAGGTGGAAGGATGTGATAATTTTTTTTTTTCTCATATGGTTTTTATTTTATCTGTGAAAAAGTGTATAAAGTCACTAAAGGTAAGAGCTAAAGGAATGGGTTCAACAGATCTATGAATTTTTTTTAGTCTGGCAACAGTGCTGAAAAGAAACCTGGGATTGTTCTGGTTTTCCTCTACTGAAAACGAATAGTGGGAGATTTTGGCATTACGGAGGGCTTTTTTTTTTATACGTTGTGAAATTGTCTTCCTGGGCTAGGTGAGTCTCTACTAATTCGGAGCAGCAGCATCTCCCTTCCAGCCTTTGCAATACCTACTTTAAGATGTGCAAATAGAAATGTACGACAGAGCTTGCGTCCTCGGAGTTACTGCCGTCTTTTTTTTTTCCAACAGTGTTATATATTTCACATAGCGAGGCTGCAGAACCATCAACAAGTGCATCAACTGTGAGGACACAAAGTTAAGGTGTAACTGTCCTCCATAATAGTGGAACATGGCATCGAAGTAAATGGTAAAGGAGTAGTTTCTTTAAATTTGTTATGGTGTGAGCATTATTATACGTCTACTGTACTGGAATACTGAAAACAGAGTCGAGGGTGTGATCTGATGTCAGCTGACGTTATTAGAAGGTGTAACTGGCTGTCACCATGAGAGAAATTACTTTAGTTCTGATTCATCAGTTAGTGCTCTTGTTAATTGGCGCCCATGATTATCCAAATTCTCCATAATGTACACCTCATTCAAAAGCCATGTCTCCACCGCAACCCCCACTGAGTCTAGATCCCTTCAGTCGCCGGACCAGCTTTTTCCAGTGGTTTGTCCAGCTGCCTTGCAGTCTTGTCTTTCAGGTCTGAAACACACTGGTTACCTCTCTGGTGAGCAAAATATTGATTTTCATTTTGGCACCCATGCTAACAGATTGGAGCAACCACACCAGGTACATGAGAGGTGTGTGTCAAGTGTAATGGAGTGGTGCAGCATTTATAAAATAGAATAGATGTCTATGTTTCACTTGTGAGGTAAGCAGCTTGCACCAAAAATACATTAAAAAAAAAGCTCTTAGCTCAGCTTTGAGAGTCAAATTGTCATCTTACGGGTAATATTTTACACAACTGCCATCTTTTACTATAATTCTGACATCAAAGTTGCATCAGAATGTGGCAGAGACATAGGAAAAATATTCTGCCTGTGTTCCTTTGCGGTTGAGTGAAAATCATGTGACCACTAAAATTCTTTTACTTTCTTAGAAATTAAATTTACAGTGAAATGAAATCATATTGACGGCATATCAGTGGGGAAACTCACTGTCGAAAGTAGGGCTGCCAGCAGCAGCACCACAGCAGTATAACGCAGCTGGTGTGAACACACACACACAACAACATGCAACAACACAGCGAGGAAGACACCACATGCAGGGTAGAGGAAGGCACTGTGTTCCAGGCATCATGCTGTCACTCCAGCAAACTGCAGCATAGAGGAGCACACAAACTGGTAAAACATGCACCATCTCACTGCAGACATCCAGGGACCTGAGCCTCCTTAAGAAAAACGACTAACTGTGTCCCTGTGTTTTTTATGTTACTGTTCTGTTATGCGTTAGCCTGGGGCTGTCCAGTAAAAAAGAAAATGAAATACAGCTCTAGCCTCTGCCCCTTCTAAAAGATGTACTCCAGAATTTAAGGGTCTGTCCTGCAGTACCTTTCCACAAAGCTTCATGAACAGCAGACCAGTATCTTACTTGCCTAATCTGTTGCAACAAAGACAGACAGAGCGCAATATGTACAGATGGATGGACAAACAGAAGTGATCACATAATCCCCATAGTATACGTAATGATACAGTATGTTTACATTTTTAGGTGAACTGACATTTCAAAGTATATTGATTGCTTTGTTTTTTATTTGAAGTTCCAGAAGGTTGCATCCCATAGGAGGGAGAGACCGAATCTTCTCAGAAGGCTTGCCATTGTTGTCATGGTTATTGGCAACTGTGCAATGAAACTGCAAGAAAATTAGGACAGAGTAGTGGCAGACAAATATAACTTCTGGAAATGTGGTTATAGTCAGGACATCAACAATTACCTGAGTCCCACAGAAATATAAAGACAGAATGAAACAGCAGGGTAAATTGTACCTTTTGAGAAACAATGACCATGTGAAAAATAAGGATATCAACATAAGACAGATGTTTAATAGGCAAACTAGGAAATTACACAGCTATACATAAGGTAACACAGGGTAGGAAATGTGATTGGACGGAGAAAAACCGTGGATGTCACCAGCCAGAGAAGAACTAACATCACAATGGGTGCACAGTCCAGTGATGGTTTTGCTGTCTCTGAAACTGACACTCATTGGCCTCACAAGACTGAGAGGCACATTTCTTTTTGGTATGACCTGTATTAAAATTGTGCCAGTAGAGGAGAGGTGCAAACTTCCCCTTCATTACAAGTCTTTTGGTGCAGTACAGGTGTGTACCTCAGTACAGGTGTACTGTACTGGGGTACACAGTACAGGTGTACTGCACTGTGTACCCCAGTACAGTACACAGTACAGTCCTTAACAACACTGAACAAGCCTGTGTTGAACCACAACCCTGTGGTCTAGATACATCATGGCTAATGCAAGTGTGAGGCCAGAACGTGACGACCCTCCATTACAGTCTGCTTTTTGGGAACTCTTCAGTTTCTGTGTGAAAGACAAGTGGATGACACGGAATGTGGCATTGAGCCGACATTGTTCAGTGGTGGTTGGAAATGTTTCCGGCTACTCCTTCAAACTCATTTGAAACAGCATCACACGTGAATATCAACACTGTGGCAGAAAAAACAAATACAAAAACTACGCAGAAGCACAAATATGGCAGACTTTTTCCATTTAAAGAGCCTTTCCCTGTAAGTTCAGATCGGGCCATATATTTATTTATTTATTTTTTTACACCAGAGGACTTACACCCACATTGAGTCAGTGTGAACATCGGTCTTCAACACATGCTGAAGATAACTGTGTCCCAGTATGAACTTCCTTCTTGTCTGTATTTCAGCCAGAATCATAGCAGGCTTTTGAACAGACGAAAAAGCTGTTGTTATCCATGACTTGTCAAAGGCATCTGCTGCAGCAGTCACAACTGATGGCTGGACATCCAGAGCTAATACCAGCTACTTAACAGGGACTGGCCATCACATAATCCCAGAGGAGGACATGGCAAGTGGAAGTTGGAGAGGCCAGGAACTACAATTCCTGTCACAACAGACAATGGTAGATATACTGTCAGCGCAGTCAGTGGGTGTTCTGTGCCAATAGATTTAGCAATACAGAAAGCAGTAGCACTTCCAGCAGCTGTCCAGAGTGCCAACTAAAGCCTGGTAAGTTGTGTTTTTTTTAACTGTAGCCCAACAGCTGCACACAAGTTGGACTCAAAAATGCAGATGCTAAATATTTCAATACATCATATTTGGGAGGTCTCCACCCACTGGAACTGCAGCTTTGACATGCTTCAGAGGTACACTGAAAAGCAGCGATATACAACTTAGCACTGAGAGAAAAGGCCATGAAGAAGCATAAAGGAATAACCACATGGTCTGACCAGAAAACAGAAAACAGAAAACAGAAAACAGCTGGAGGTTAAACTCCTAAAACCACCATAACTGTAATGAACATTGAAGCCACCTCTTCAGTAACATTGATCCTACCTTAGAAAAACAGCGCTGACCTCTATGAAGCCCAGTAAAGAAAACAATCCAAGTGTAAGAGAAGTAAAGGCTGCCATCAGAGAAAACCTGGAGGGCAGATACTCAGCTTGGTACAACTTCCTCCACAAATGCACAGCTCTCAGGCCTTCCATGTAGATTATGCTTGCAGTGACAGGATGTAAAAACTGCCTCATCACAGAGGATTTTAAGCACGAAACAACAGGTGTTACTTTTCTTCTGCATGAATTGGAGGGATTGTAGATCACACATGCTCAGCTCAAGCTTACGCCCTTGCCCTTTACACTGTGAAATACATTCAGCCACCTTGAATCTTTTCTTTCTGCTTGCATCATTGATGGTGAAATTGCTATATCCCTTTCCCATCCTTCTTTGAAGATAAACAACAACCTGGCTCAATTATTGGCCAGCACTACATACAAGGCTAGAACTTTCCTGGATGCTGCTTTTTTTTTTTTTTTTTTTAAACCAAATTGTTATTACAGTCACCTGCTTAAATCATAATTTTCAAATTATATTACAGTAACTCATCAGCCTTAAATTTCCCCTGTTCCAACTTTTTCCCTAAAGATGTTGCAGGTCAGAAAGTTATTATTTAACATTTGTTATTACTCT
>JAPQRQ010000017.1:10605575-10623075 GCA_037367365.1 Apogon talboti
TCAGCTGTATTGGTTAAGTTTAAAGTAAAGGACTACATTCACAATCGTGTGTATGGTGTCATAGTGCCAACGGAGTTACACAAAGTCATCCTGTTCATAGTGGTCCAGCTGTGTGATCTGGCTCAGATACACACACAGACCACAACTGACCTTGATGTAGAGCAAGTGGCAGGTTGTGCATCTATGTGGGTTACAAGGGTGTAACTGATCTAATTTTAGAAGAAACTGTGTGTTTGTGTGAGGATGTGTATCACATACCTCAAACGTCTGTTTCTACCAACTGACCGATCAGCAGCAAAGACTTTTTTTTTTATTATTATACACACGTATACACAAATAAACTGTATAAGGCATAAAGTCTCAAAGGAGAGGACCAGCCTAGTTGGAGGGTAAAATTTGGCAGTAGATTTTCAACCCCATGCATAATTCTTCATTTACAACGGTTCCACCTTAAAATCCAGGAGCTCATCACTGCCTCTGCCTGCCTATCAGAGCTCTGCACAGTTGCCATAGCACCAGCTGAGCTTTTCAGTTCTTTAGCTCAGTGACAGAAGTAGTGAGCTAATGCAAATATCAGCAACAGCAAATGTCATCTAAAACCCATAAGTCACAGGGTTTTCTACTACTTTAATTTTCACAAATGCCTACAACTGGTCAATTATTATACAACTCTAAAGCATGATTTACTTCATAATATGCCTTTTTCAGCCAGCAATTCCTGAAGCCTTCCTTCAGAGAATACATTTATGCCTACCCTGTGATACAGTGCAGAATGATGAATTGGCATCATTGCATGAGAAAAAAAATATACAAGATGCTGGCAGCAGTAGATATGCTACAAAATACAAAGTTGTGGTTTATCTGTGACAATGCCATTGTTAAGGGTTGGTTGGGCTTGGGCACAAAAATTACTTTTTAAGGTTTAGGAAAGCATGGTTTGAGTTAAACTAAGAAATTTAATATTAAATGATGCATATTGCCTGGGTTAGAATAAATGATCATGTTAACGTGTTCTTTTATTGGAAGCTCCAAAGATGAGTCTGGACATATCTTGGTCTCAATTTAACAAAATTTATTCTGGTCAGAGGTAAAGCATATGCTCAGCTGAGGTCCAATCAAGAATGAGCCCCGATCCTAGGGCGAGGTTACAATTATCTTCTTAGGCTCCAGCCTCGAACAATGGGGTTGGAAGTTTTTCCTCGCCACTGTTTGCTCCTGGAGGATTCTGTTGGGTTTCTATAAATTGTCTTAAGAGTCTGGTTTAGACCAGCTCTATATGTAAAGTGTCATGAGATAACTTCTGTTATGATTTGGCGCTATATAAATAAAATTTGATTTGATTTGATTTTTGATTTGACTTTTGATAACGCAGGCTCAGGCTCCAGTTTACACTAGTTTGGGTCATAAATTCCAATGTAAGCTGCACCAACCATCAGCTCACATCTGTTCCCTATGTGTAGTAATTTTATGTGTGTGTCTGTTGTTTCAAAGGTGTGTATCTACTTACCAATACACTGTTTCTATGGTTACAAATATTTCCTATTTTAAGTGCATATATACCATAGTAAAATAATACTCCAATTATATTGAGGATTCATATCATATTTTAGTGTGTATTTGAGTAGAAGCAAAACAAAGAGAAGCCTTGTGCAGAAATGTCCACTATTATCTGAATGCATTTGAGTTTCCATTATACTTTGCCTTTTATCAGTACACTACATTTCAAGATATGTGCTAATGCACATAAAACATACCTGGTACCTACTACGGTACCTGTATTTCCTTGCTTTCCTCTTGTTTTCCTGTGCTCAGAACATTTCTGGGAGTGTTGCCCAAGTCCACCACCGTCTCCATCATCCCTGCTCTACTGTAGGTCTAGGTGTCTGTCTGTCACAGAGACCTTTATGAAACAGGATGAAATGTGTCCTTCAGCTGCATTCACTTAAAACTGTCCTTGGATTTGTGCCCTCTCCTTCACTCACTGAACAACATAGTTACAAACTTTGTACAGTTTACAAACAGCACAAATTTTTGCATAGTATGTACAGTATATCATATGATTGTATTCATAGGCCATCACTGGACTTTGGACTGAAATGAAGGTGTGTATTTTCAAATTCTGGGATTTTTCCCCTGATTAAATTAGTTTTATTTCTACTTTAAAATATAAAAAAATTACCTGAAAAGTACCAGTGTTAAGAATAAAGAGTTCTGATACTATGTCAAACATGACAATGTACTGTATTACAAAGGTAGGAAATAAATGTATTCACAGCCACGGGCCAATGTATGAATTCTAATAAATATGACCACTAAAGGGAGTCGTGAGTCACTCTATCAGCCTCCCACGGTGTTGAAAAAATGCCAAGACTGAACTGTGGATGAGAACCAAAAGAAATGATTTGCAAAGTCAAAGAAAGTGACAAAGTAATAAAACTAGAAGCACTGGCATTCTGACCACCAGACACAGCTCTAATGAGGTTTGATGACATTGCAACATTTCCTCTCTATTGGTGACTTTTATTATGAAATTCCTGAAGGTATAAAGTTAATATGTTATTATAATATTATATTTGCTGTTGTTTGCTATAATGTAACCTATCAGCTGACATGAATTTACAAAGCAACAGCGTGATTTTTTTTTCCATGTGTCTGAGTTTTATTTTGAAGGAGAAAACTCAGTGATACAGATGTGTGTGAACAATGAGCTTCGACCTTTATTCAATGAGTGGATACAGTCTGTGGAAACATAGCACTTATTCTGTGGTGTTTTGGTAGCTGTGCACAAGTGTAAAACTTGAGAGAATCAGAGAAGGATAGGTAAAGACAGAAAGTATGATCAGGAGTCTGACTGAAAGTGCACCAGTCACTACTCAATCACAACTCAACAATACAGTATAGCAGCTGTTAAGACAATTGGCCCATTCCTACATTAGTTCAACAAGAGCCATTCATTAATTTATTCATCGGGGCGCTCACAAGGGGGAGGCCATGGAGAAACAGAGATGGGAGCTTTTTAATCAAGCCCCAGCTTCCAACCGGCTGACTGATGTGCAGCGACGCGTGTTTGTTTATCCAGGGCACAGCTGCCAGAGGGCAAGGTGACGAGGGAATTTCTCTCTTACTGTTATTCTTTCCCTATACACTGAACAGATCTGCAAAAAAAAAAAAAAAAAAAAAAAAAAAAGCAAGGAGGATCTTGAACTTTTTCTAACAAGATCTAAAGCACTGGATGTAATTAGAATCTGTCTGGAATGAGGACAATTAAGTGCGGTTTTGGTGTCCCCCAGGGTTCTCTCAATGGGCCGAATTAGAAAATGGGTGCAAAAAGATTGATGAGTTCAATGTTTTCCAAATGAGCAGCCTTATACACATAATTACACCACGGAAATGAATGGATCATCACGATACAAACTCAGGCGAGGGTATGCTAATTGCTCATCAAATGGGAAGGCTGCAGTGTCAGCTACACAACTGGCGTATTCACAGTAAAAAGAAGAGCTGGGGAGGGGGCTCTGCTGCTCAGATTAATGTGATCCATCTTCCATTTGTCTATGTTCATTATTCTATATTCACACTCTACCCCACTTATCTAGACCTGCACTTCACACCAGTCAGGTGCATAAGGACACTGTGTCCCTTGTAAAGTCCTCTGTCTGCCATTTAAGACTTTAAATGTGATACAGAATTCTTACCACTTCTCTTGGTTGTGTGGATGTTACTGAATGGTGGAAGAATGAAAAATATTCTCTCACTGCTCTGGAGATATTAGCTTTTTTTTTTTTTCTTTAATTCTGTAGGAAACTGCAGAAAGATGCAAAATGTCTCTGGATTTAGTGATGTGTGTGCTGGCATTTGCATCATTTACTTTGAGTTTTAGTTTCCACAGGCATTATAGTAACACAGCCAGATAGTAGGACATTTAGTCAGTGACAAAGACATTAGTAAGTAATATTTAGTGGAGTGATCTTGGGGATAATGACATGACTAATTTGAATAAATTCCCTCACTATGGTATGGGGGTTATAATTATCATCAGAGGTTATAGGACTTCAGAAACAGCTGCCAAAGAGCCTGTTAAGATGATGGAATGAGTCCAAATGAAACTTGGTGAACACATTAGACCTTTGATCATACTGTTCTGATTTTCATTTTCAATATCCCCCCTCCCCCATTTTACTTGACCATGAAGCTTCAAAAATGTTCAGCATCTTGGCCATGGTTCAAGTCATGACACTTCAATGTCTTGAGTTGTCCCTTTTTTTTAATATTTTAATTGAAAACAACTCTAATAAATAACCCTGCTTTTGGTGAAGTCGTCAGGCTCCCATACTTCAATTTTCAAGTCATCAATCTAACATTATCAGCCAAATGCAGAGCCTACACAAACTAATTTGCTCTACCCATTGGTCTTTTGATATTCCCCCACTAAGCCCGAGGTGTCAGTATTTCAGGGGACATGGTTGCAATGGTCTAGTACTTATCAAATCCCAAGGAATGGATGGAAAATCCCTTTTTCCCTGACCTTATCTGATATCTGTCCTGCAAGCCTTTCAGCACACTTGTCCTGCATTGCATTAGACCGTATAGCCTTCGGCTTACTGGGCTGCCGTGTACCCTTCCTCCTTCCTCCCACATCCCCACATGAATAAGTGAGTGTCCAGGAAGGGTTGTCGGGATCTTTTTAGATTTCCTCTGAGATCCCCATTCTTGCCTTGTGCAACACAGTCCATTTAGGGATGCTAGTACAGTATGTTGCTGTGACTTCACAGGGAAAGGTTCATGCAGATTAAGCTACATATTTAATTTGTGTTACTGTGATGTGATTCAGGAGTCAAGACACTTTGAAAAAGATGAACTTGATGTTAAAATAGCACTTTTTAAAATAGTGTTAAAAAAATAAATACATCAACAATAATTGATTTTAAAATGGTCAAACAAAATTGCTTCTAATGTGTTTACTCTGCCGTTTTCTCCCATGGGTAAACTGTCTGCAATATAGATGGGGGTTCAAAATGTCAATAAAGAGAAAAACAATATTCAAAAGGCTCAATAGAACTCAAAGGGAATGTCTTGACATGTTTTGATGCTGGTAGTGCCACAAAGGCAAACGTTTCACAGAGATCCTTGAAAGGCACATCTTTGAGAACACACTAGCATGCCAAAACATTACTATTGTTTGAAACTAAAGTCACAGCTTCAATCAGTAATTTTATAGGTCACTTGATATGAATACTGAGACAACACTTTAATCTAAGACTGCACACATGTTGAAAATGTAGTGGCAAAGGCAATGAAAAAAGCCAGGATGTTTTCAAGGTTTGCAATGAGCACTTAGCACAATGCCTGAGGGAAGTAAAGGAAACTGCAAATACATATAAAAGTTCATTGTAGGGGCCATTAAGAAAATGTCTCCAATATCATTTACATTTAGTGAGTCAAGCTGATTTAGAGAAAGCTGAATGAGAATTATGCAAATGAGCAAAGAGGTTTCACATTAAAAAGAGAGCACTAGCACCAGATCAGCGCACGGTGTCTGTAGATTCCCTGAGTTGGTGTTGAAAGACAAAAAGATCAATACATCTGCAGCCCTGTGCATTAAGTGTGTGCTAATATTGGGAGTTCTCCACCTGAGGAATATGGTACAACACCAAATCTCAACAGACGGGGTGGCTGTCTGTCTCCATTAAGGTGTGTGTCAGGACGTTGTTATTGCTTCTCATTCCTTCGGTGCACACTGGCAGACTGATAATAGTGTGCAGAAATTGTGACAGAACTTATATTAAAATTATGTAGCCTAGAGGTGCCTGAAGGAAAAAAAAAAGAATTACAAGTTTAGCATGCATAAACACTAGAAGAGTGGGATGTCCCTGTAAGTATGCATTATCTGTTGGCTCACTCTTCATACAGTATTAAAAAAAATACAGGTTTCTTTTTAATGTTCACAAACTTAAGCTACAGTTTCCGGTTTTTCCTTGAGTTTCTTCTTCACACAAGACCAACAATGCATAAAATTTACTTTCAACTGTTTGCAGTCGCATTTTGTTGATGTTCCCCAGACTTTGATTTTTACTAAAACTGTGCTGCTGTGTTATGTTAGTCAAGACAAAAATCCAAATTAAAAATATAGGCATTTACACCTATATACCTGACAGCCACCAGCTCAAATTGTGACATTTGCACCATCTATATTTAATTATAGGTTTTTGGGCAAGAGTATTTGCTTGTGTATAATCTGAAAGACATGACGGACAGTTTACTGTAGAAAAGAGAGAGACCAAAGTAAAATATACAGGTATTTTCCTATAAAAAACATTTTTACTGTAATTTTAGACTAATTTTTACTGTCGTCTATACAGAATAGTTAGCACTCTTTTAGATATTAATCCAGAACAAAACACACAGGATGATTAAACAAACTCATCTTACGACTTGAGAGAATGACTTAATACAATGAGAGGATATTTTTATCGACTAGAAATGGTATATGGGTAAATTGATCCCGTTTTTCCGTTTTAGGTGCATAGCAACATCTGGAAGTTCTATTGTTAAAGGTTTATTCTGGAAGTTCTATTGTTAAAGTTTTATTCTGGAAGTTCTATTGTTAAAGGTTTATTCTGTGAAATATCCATTCCTACTCTTTATTCACAGTAATAACTACATCAGCAACTGATTCTTTCCATCAAATCAGCTTTAAATGTTAAAATATACACAGGGTGTGCAAGTCTTTTTACAATTTAAAAAATGTATTACAAAAGCAATTGATGATATATGTTAATATGTTAATATATGTAATCAGATTTCTTTTATGTACCCAGTGGTTATCAAAGTTTTTAATTTCATTGCAGGATCATGTTCAATCAAATCACTGGTCCATTTTTCTTCAAGGAGAGATCAATTACTGCAAATGTTTACTTTTACTTTTTGACTGAATATGTGGAACCACAACTGGATGACCTTCAACCAACCATCATTTTCCAGGTAGATGGTGCACCACCACATTGAGGACTGCATGTTGGTGGGTTCCTAAATCAAACATTTCCAGACCAGTGGATTGGAAGGGATGGCCCAATTCCCTGGACACCGTGTTCACCAGATATCATTCCCCTGGATTTCTTTCCATGGAGTTTATGTTAAAGATATTGTGTATCAAACAAATATACGGGGCATCAACGACCTGAAGCAAAAGATCACTGATGCCATCGATACCATTGATGAGTCTATGCTACAGCCAACATGGCAAGGAATCCAGTACAGTCGGATGTGCTTTGTGCAACTAATGGTGTCCATATAGAGGTGGATTAAACAGGCAAAAAAAAAAAAAACCTTCAATATCTGCTTTTCATTTTGTAATAATTTCCCCAGATTTGTCTATTCATTTGCTTTGTAATAAATTTCTTAAACCCTGTACTGTAAACCAGTGAAATTCAGGTGAACCCTCAGAGGTCAACAATTAAACCAAGGTCAGAAAGAGAGCCCCAGGGGTCCTCTGACCACCTCCCATCCCCAAAATCCCACATTTGGATTGTAACAAAAAAAAAAAAAACATGTAACTATTTATTACAATTTTACATTAGTTTGCATATGTTTGAATATGTTTATATGAGTGAGAGACAGAGATAAAGGAAAATGAGACAAAAACAGTTGAGGGAAAGTGTATTTCAGTTAATGGGTTTTTAATGAAAGTATTTGCTAGTCAAGACCATGAACATTGCCATGGAGAAATTCCAGCCAAACTAGAGGCAAGAACATAATCCGCACACTTATGAAGAAAATTGCAACCAAATTACATGTGCTCAAATGCTAGTGACAGCACACTGGGGTCTTGCAAAGTATCATTTGCAAGTGTATTTATGCGTGTCAGGCACACAACTTTCAGAGACCTTGACTGAACTACACCAAAATCCATTCCATGCAGGATTTCAACAAAGAGGGTTGTGACTAATAGTTTGGACACATGTGCTCCAGCTTCTGACAGCTGAGCTTCAGTGTTAATCATGTCTGGGTTTAGGGATCAAATGAATAAACATGAGCTTTGTTTAATTATGAGAGAGAAAATTCCTTACATTGGGAGCACATAAGCTGTCAGAAAGAGGATAATCTCTCACACCTGCAGGATGACACATACTCTAAGTCCTTTAACAAATATGTCCACCCTAAATCTCTTCACTTCCTTTCAAATAGAGTGCAGTCGTACAATTTTCAGGGAGTGAAATGGAGGAGCAATGACAGATGGTGACAAGAATATATAGACAAAAGAAACTAAAACAGACAGAGACTGAACTGTGCACATCCTAACCTCCATGCTTGGAAGGTTGCATGTTGGTCGGGTTAACCTACTGGCTGTCTCAAGGCAGCTCTTCAACTCAACGCCCAAATGCTGGTGTCTGCCTCTGAGCTTATCAGGCTTTCCCAGATGGTGATTTGAGCACACGGAGCAAGCAAGAGGCGCACTGAAAGGGAAAGGGGAGTGGAGAGGAGTGGAGGTGAGTTTACGAAGATGAAACAGACTCTACACTTGGGGTCAAATAAATAATGTGACTTTTTTTTTCTATTTAAGTCCTATACGCTCCTGTTTTTGGCAGTGCCAAAGATTTATTTTCTACTGGATCAAGTACACTTTCTCCACACAGTGTGATGTAACCAGGGGCTCAGCAAAAAGTGAAACAGGAAGTGGTGATTTTGTTCACTGGGACAGCAAATAACAAAACATTAATCAATCTGCTGATTAAAGCGATGTCTTCAGACTGCTTTTTTCACCTCTAACAGTCCGAAGACTGAAGATGTTTCAGTCAAAAAAGATGAAAGGGAGCGTAAAATTGGAAAAAACATCACAGAATGTAATGTTTGTCAAAGAAACAAATTCATGCATTCATTCATTCATTGTCTGAAATGCTTAATTCTTGAAAGGGTTACAGAGGTGCTGGTGCCTATCCCAGCTACTGTTGGGCAAAGGTGGGGTACACCCTGAGCTGACGTATAAAGACAAACAACCATTCACTCTCACATTCACACCTATGTTTTAGATTGACCAGTTAAGTTATTAGGTGCATGTTTTTAGGCGGTGAGAGGAAGCCGGAGTAGCCGAAGAGAACCCATGCAGACACGGGGAGAACATGCAAAACTCACACAGAGAGGTCGGCTGGTATGGGAACCGAACCCAGGACCTTCCTACTGTTAGGCGACAGTGTTAGTTACTGCAAGAACAAATTATTTTGTGTATAACATTAGCTGAAGTGAAGGACAAGACACCATGTAGACACTGATGTGTTATAATCAAATGCAGATTTCTTGTGAGGTTTTTGACTGACATAAAAACCTGGAGACCTACACATCAAGGAAAACTGCAAAGTCAGAAAGAATTAGGTTCAGCTTCTTGGCTGGCATCCCAAAAGGTTTTTGCCTTAATATTAAAAATGTGCTATTACCTGTGCTACCATAACGTGTTTACAGAATGTAGAACATGCGTGGCCGCTTACCACAGAAAAACAGCAAGTGTCATCATGATTTGTGGGAGGTTCAAGTGTTGCGCTACCGAATGTGGTGCTACAGGATGCATCCATGCAAGCTTGAGAGCTAATTGACTGTAATGTCATTTTATCTGCTTCAGCGGGTTATTGACAGCAACATCCCAGAAGCCTGTTCATCCTTCTGTCAACTCGTCAGCATGGGACACGCCATTATCATCTCATTACGGCTCACGCTTTCATATAATCCTGACATTTCCTCTCTCTCTCCGAGATTCAGGAGCTGCCACCATTGGCTTCATTGTAGTGGTAATGGTGGAATACTGTGTTTGTGTGTGTGTGTGCGTGTGCGTGCATGCGTGTGTGCGTGCATGCGTGTGCATGGGTGGTACAGGATGAAAATGAGAGGTAATAAAGACAGTTTTAATTTCCTGGAGCAACTCAACAGACAGTCCTTATCCATCTGGTAGTTCTCTAACAACCTCACAGCCTTTAAATCTCTTCATTCTTGTGCTTCAGCAAAAAACTGTTTGTTTAAATACAACAGACTGCTGAATCCACACCAACTACCACAACGGTCTGATATCGGCAGTGCTGTTTATGGAGGGAGAAGCCGTGAATGACGCTTAGTTATGACTGAAATAACTGTTGTGCAGTCAGCAAAGTAAAGGTCACCAACAGGCAGCAATGGGAGGTGTGCTGAGGCAACAAACTGAGAAGTGTGTCCACGATTAATCTGGTCGTCTCTTAGTCACCTGGGAAATGAGACAACAAGCTTCAAGAAGAGAG
Organism: Apogon talboti; assembly: GCA_037367365.1. Classification (NCBI taxonomy): domain Eukaryota; kingdom Metazoa; phylum Chordata; class Actinopteri; order Kurtiformes; family Apogonidae; genus Apogon; species Apogon talboti. The sequence goes on from JAPQRQ010000017.1 coordinate 10,615,832, forward strand.
AAGTTTTTCTGAAGAGCAAGAATATTGCCATTTATGCTGTGCCTTTGAAGAAAAAGAAAACAAAAAAAAAGTTGTAATGCATCTGCCCACAGTTGCTTTGCTGTTTCCCCATGTGATGTACTGATCACATGCTCTTTTAAAAGTGTGCAGGGTCTGCAGACGACCTTCTCTCTGAACTGTGTTTCTTTTCATCTGCCGTTTCCAGTGACCCTCTGCTGTGCCCCTTATTAATCTTCCATGGAAAAAAACACTTGGTTTCAACCCAAGTGCTGGGTGCAGAGGGATATCAGAGCAATCGATGCGAGGAGCTTCTGTAAAGGAAGCCGCAGCAGGCCCTGGTGATGTGGGCGAAGGTGAGAATCTCAGTATGAGTCCTACAATTTATCCTGTACGGGCTGCAGAGAACAGAGGCAGAGTTTCTTATTTCCACTTCAGCAGCCATCAATAGCTCCCAGGCCATCTTTCACCGCAGTTCTTCATGATTGCAGATGTCATATGATGATTATGCAAAAGTGCAGAAGGCCCAGATCAAGCAGCCAGGATCAAGGAGGCATTTTAATTAATAGGATGGCATATTCTCATAAAAAGACACATGTAGAGGAAAATTAAGCGGGGAAAAAATGCAGTGTATTATGCTGTTTAATGCATTGAAACTACTTCGCTTCATGTCCTACATCAAATGCAACTTTCAACTTGCACTATCCGCTGATACATTTTCCACCAATGAACAGACGTATACAAAGGCTGCAATGTCAGCATCATTCTTCACACACTTGTTTACTTGGAATATGTATCTGCTACAGAATATATTAGATTTATGAATCATCCACACAAACAGAAGATCCTCCTTGTGACTTGCATTCTCTTCAATATGCATGTATGAGTTTTCAGAAAATCTCATATTTCTCATATTGAGGTATCAGCTGAGCAGCTTGGAAAAAGCTGGTGGAACTGACTGACACTGGACAGTAACTGTCTGCAGTGTGTACAGGACTTAGGCATATAAAGTGGAAATCTTTCCGAGGTACAACTTTTTTTAGGACAAAACTGAGTCTTTGTCACCCCGTTCAATCTTCTGTACTGATATGTAGCAGAGGGATAGTAACAAATAGAGGGGATTTAATATTGAACGAAGCTACATCATTCCTATACTATGTACCTGACAAAGAATGCTGGAGTCTAAAATTAAATATATTTTTGTGGAGAAAGTGCTCCATTTATTCAGCCCAGCACTTACACTGAAAGCCAATTATGAAAGGACCTTTTTTTCTTGCATTTGTCTGTTCTAACTTCGAACAGTGTATGCCGACTAATCTGAATCCATATCCACGATGCAAATGTCCACAGTTGTGCGTCGTGGTTATAGTGGTTATATCCCGGCATCTCATGTCAAATATTTCATTTTTCATGGGTTTATTAAAAAAATTTGTATTGGTCCTCAGGAGAGTTTATTCTTTTACTTTTGAAATGTAGTCTTATTTACTTTATCATTGTCTAGAGGTAGTCAAACTTCTGTCCTGGATAGTCCCTATTTGTATGTGCTCCACAGTTTTTCTGCAGATGTGGATAACCAGCTAACAAAACTTTTTTATTCTTTCCATTATTTCAAATCAGCAGTGTAGAGCTAAACTGATGGATGCACTACAGATCAGGATAACAAGTCTCAAACATATTCCTCTGGAGGAAGAATATATTATACAACTTGAGTCTGACAGTTATGAGTACATGGATTTGCTTTTCAGTCTTGCTTCCACTGGAGTACATTCCATTGATCTCTCAGACTAACATTCATAAAACTTTGCAGGACAGAAAGATCTAAGATGCAATGCATATGCAAGAGGTAGCATCCCAGTACACAGTAAAGCTGGGCTTGGCTCTGGGGTATATGAAATGATATGAGTATGAGAGCATGCACCATGGCACAGATGTCATTTTCAGACTTCCATCACCATCATTTTTTTTTTTTTGGCCCTGTGACTCAAAATCACAGAACGATGAATATACTGTAATCATTTTAGCTCCTTTGGTTGGACAGATCTTTTTATTTTTCTTTCCACCGCATCACCGATATTCAAAACATCTAACATATCTATTCCCGCACCATTTATCAACCAAGACACATCAGTGACAAATCGAAGGGGGGGAGAAAAAAAAACACAACGGCCTCTACCAAATGTGCGACAGCTTGCCATAAATCCACACAACATAAATCGGACCAATTATTCTCCTCCTGTCACGAACACACAGCCCATTCAGTTGACTCAGAGCCTATGCATAGCTACTGCTGTTGTTTTTTTTTTTTTTGTAGTGTTGTTGTAATGTGCCACCACAGAGCTGCGTTCTACAGATCTGCCAGACTGCCAGAAAAGCTCAGTTAGCTAGCTCTGTCCTATCAGGAATACCAAGTACATGTTCAGACTACTCAGGGGATGTGGATACAGATGCCTCTGTGTTCAGCCTCAACTCACAGGCTGGAGGCAGGACGCCACCATATTACAAAAACAAAGCCTAATCGTCTGACTGTGTTGCTCATCAGAGGAAACATGACTCTTGTTGCTTGTTTTGCAGAGCTACGACTTGCAATGACAGGGTTGCGCCGTCACACATATGTATGCATATAAAAACACAGGCTGTGCTCATGTATACACACATATGCACACAGACACACAAGCCCACATAGATAACACAAACACACAACGCGCAGTCATTAGTGTATTCCTGAGGCAGCAGAGAGGGCAGTGTGACCCGGCTGTCGTACATGAGGGAACATGAGTGATATGGCTGTACGCCTCCAGGCCCGGCTTGTCACTGTGCTAAATTGTTGTAATTTTCCTCTCCTGGACTGGCCTGCAGTTGCATAACCTTTTACATTTCACCTTGCCTCTGTCCTTAGGTCAGTAAATTACTAAAAGCGTAGTCCTAATACAGCTAATACAGGACAGAAAGGCAATGTTGCCTTGAAAAAATTGTGTGAATCCTTAGTTAATTAACCCGCATTTATTCACAGTAATCTCAAATCTCACATATTTATCAACAATCTTCACTTGTGTACACTTGGTTTATACATACAGAGAAAAATTGCAGCATATCAGGGCATCATGTCAGGCTATTGACGATATAACATTTCTGCATCAAAATATCTCATACCTACCAATATATTAAACATTTCCATTACTGTTCAATTTCATTTACCTGTATTAAATGTAGCGGTCAACTCACTCATGTTAACCATATTCCCCAAGTTTAACATTTCTTGCAGATTTTTCTTGTGAATAATACAACATACCAATAAAAAAAATGAATTACACTTCAGTTCATGACACTTTCTGTAAACATGATTTCTCCATGAGACATGTCAGACAAATTTTCATCAGCAACATTGATGACAGCTCCCAAGATCTCAGGCTTCACGACATTATCTACTACGTCTTTTATTCCTGTTATGATTGAAAGACCGTTAGTGGCAGAAATTACATATTTTGCTTTTAAATATAAACTGCACCTCTTCACCTTCTTGAGTCAAAGCTTGTATAGTCCATCCATTTCCATATAGTTATATCCTGTGCAAAGTGTCTTGCAGAGGAGCATAATGACTATACAAAGAACCATAAGGATTCATCTCCCACTGCTCTATATGCATTGCTCTCCAGCACTGTTCTGATCTGAGTAGGGGTGATGGAGTTGTCGTTCTCTTTAACCCAAAAGGTCTGATAGCATCTTTCCCAGGTTTTCTTATCTGCGCTCACTGCAGAACACTTAACAGAGTGGGCCGAGGCACAAAGCAGACGTCTGATGTGCCTCAGCTTATTTTAGCATAGCGCTAGTGTTCAGACATCAACAAGCTACAAAAAAAAGGTAAAAAAAAAAAAAATTATATATACTGGAAAAAAGAAGTGAGGACCATGTTGTGAAGTTATGTCTGCCTAGTTTCAAAGTCAAGAGCTCATGACTGTGCAGTGCGTTTTGAGGACAAACAACAAACTAAGGAAAGTTAAGAAAGGGGCACAGGATGAGACAAGGGAGAATAACCCAGTGTCCATGTGCACTGGAGTCCTGTACTCAGCTGCTGAGTGCAGCTCTCAGGTTGCCATTTGTCCATTCCCCTGCTCCAGAGAGAGAGGGCGAGGCACTGAGAGAGACTCCCAGCAGCAGATGGTGGAATTATGCTCTGCAGAGGTGAGAAATAGCCCATTAGCCTGACCAAAAATTACAGCCTGCCTCCTCTTTAGTGCTCAGTCTTAAGTGCACCTGACCAGATTGAGACTCTGCCTAGCATGATCATCGCTCACTAATCAAACTGTTCTGTTCTGATCTGTGTTAGCCATCACATCTCCACCCTTGCTGTATCATTCAATAAGGAGAGATTAGCTGGGAATGAGTAATATTTATGAGGGACTGAGAGGGCAACAGAGAAAGAGTTAGGCAATTAGACTCCATTAATGTGCAGCATCATCCCCGCTGGAGTCTAAAAATGCCTTCAGCTAAAATTAGGGTTTGGCATCATCTCAGCATTCATGGTTCTTCCCATAAACATTTGGTAATAGAAATAGCATGATGAGGAAATGTGAAATGTCAGCTAATTTTGAAAATGAAATAGAGTCTAAAACATTTGTATGGTATATGAAAACATAGCCAATCAACATCAATAAAAGTTAAAGACATGAACAAGCAACAACAAAATGTATTTTACACTTTTGTGACACATTTTCTATTGCTTAAACTATTGAATCAGTTAACAACAATAGTCAGTACACATAAAAGAATATGTAATCACCTTGTTCTTCTGGGTTTCTTCAAGAGCAGGGTGCTTTATGGAGCTTCTTTAAATTCAGAGATTTCTGGCAAATTACTAAAATAACATTTCTGTTCATACTTTAGGTACTGCCTTTGGAGAGTGACACAAAAGGATGAGGGACTTTGGAGACTTTAAAATGCCTCCCCATTCACTGAAAAAGGTGAGACTGAATTAATGTGGCAGCTTTCCAAGCAAAAGACACAGTATTACAATGTGGGGACTTGACAGGCGTGTAAGGATTAGCTTGCATTACACTGGAAGTAGACAATTCGAGGAAGCTGCTTCAGAAGGAATTAAACAGCCAGAGATAGTATACATTCTGACATTGCTTAGGGTGTTATGTCAAGCACTTTTGACCGTTTAGAGGAAACCAACTCAGCTCAACAAACTGCATATAGCACCCATCTTAAAGTAACACTTAATTTAAGTAATGCTAATCCACCCCCCCACCAACAAGACAGGAGATCTGTCTGCAGCCAGGGACAGCAAAAAATAGACTGAACCAGGTTAGACAAAGTCTGTTCTAATCTGCTTCAGTTTGGTATTAACCCAGGGGAAATAAATCACACGGGATTTTAATTATTTGCCTTTGGTACCAGTCCATCTTTCTCATTAAGATCCACCATATTTTAGGAATGTCTGATATTTACAACTGAAATCAAGACCATTGACATTACACATTTAGTGTCGTGCCCACGCATCAGTAAATTCATGAAACAGCAAATGGATTTCTGGATCCCTAAATAAAGCATGTAGGTAGCGTGCACTGGAATTAAGTCATCATAACCACAATTTCTAAAAAATACTACATTTGCAGCCTTCCACTAAATAACACATGGACCATAGTTTGTAATAGCACAATGGAAGATAAAAGTCTATTTCTGAGTATGTCACCATAATTACGTTTTCGTTGACAATTAATTGCCATGCAGATAACGGCAATTAAGCTGGGTAAAAGTGGGTAAACGTTTCAGTGAAACCCACACAATATGTCACAAAACACTATGCTTAGGACAATTAATCAAAATAAAGGTTGAAGTACATGACAAATGAATGTGTAAACCGTGATAAACAACTTACAGACCTACAGAATATGACAGAAAGCACTTTTAATAATACCTCAGCAATTATGGGTTACGAACACAGAGCAAACCAAACTAAATGTTAAATACAAGCGAAAAGGACAGGCTTAATTGTTTTGAAACTGGATTTGAAAGTTGTGGATGGGGAAAATCAAAATGAAAACAGTTACAATGCTGACATAAAAATGCCAGCAAATAATGTTGAACCATTGAACCAACTACTTATTAACAAGATAACCAAACACAGTATGAGCTTCATTTGTGAAGGTGAAAAGAGGAAAAAGCAGCAGGATCGACAACAACTCCATTCACAGTTTGCTTGGTAAAATACTGCACTCAGCTGTGCAAACGCAATGAGTTATAGTAAACTTTGATAAGTTTGATAGACTAGCAACATTAATGTCACAAAATCCCTGATGCACTGTTATCTGCAATGTGAAATTTACTGCTATTTAGGAGTAAAACTCTCAAACCCAATTACATCACATATTGTTGCCAACATAATTTACAATATTCCACACTGAACAAGCCACAATACATCCAGACCTAACTTCAATTACTGAATGAAGTTTTGTTTCCTTTTAATTTATGCCACTAGTATCATAGAATCTGAATAATTGTTTATTCATAGACAGCAAATATATTATAGTAATTTTACCTCTGCTCCACTTAATTTCTGTTTGGCTTTGAGGGTTTGTAAACAAAAATTGTAAAGATACATACACTTACAGGGATTAACCCTGGCCAAAAATAGTCCCACATAAAATATTTCAGGACGCATGCACTGCAGTGTCATTTATGCTACACAATGCTTATGCAATACCACAATAAATGCTGTAACATATATTACCATCCAGATTTTAATTACATCAGCTTTACATTTAAGACATTTTTGTATTCATGATGGAGAGTCAGATCGCTATGTAAAGTCTTCTCCAACACATCCCACAGATTCTCAACGGGATTCAGGCCTTGACTCAGTTGCAGCCGATCCATGATGTCTCACGCTCCCGCTGAACCACTCTTTCACATTTGGAGCTTGATGAACCTGATGAATCCTGGCATTGTCCAATCTTTATGCTCATTAGCAAACAGATGGTTGTTAAAGAAATTAGAAGCCACTGCATCAGTTAGGGTTAAATACCTTGTTTCCAACTGCAGTAATTATCCAATTGAAGGCTCTTACCTGTTTGCTAAATTAAATCCAGGTGACTACTTTTAGTCAAGCTGTGTACTTGACATTGATTAAAGATACAAGGTCTATTACTCAAATACACAGAGCATTGACAGATAATAACAGGTATGTAGCTAGGACTGGGTGTTCTCAGGATCTTCGATTGTGATCGATCTTAATTTGTCATTCCACT
>JAPQRQ010000017.1:10641882-10654275 GCA_037367365.1 Apogon talboti
ATAATAATAGATTTTATTTGTAATGCACTTTTCATTCAAAGAATCTCAGAGTGCTACAGAAAAAACAAGGACAGATTAAAAAAATAAATAAAATATCAGCACTAGTTGTGTGAAATTGTTCATTCATAAGTGCCTTTTACGAGCAATCTATGACTATATGTGTCTGTAATATGCTCACTTATGTGTACTTACACTGCATGATCGTGTGCTTTTAATCTGTGGAGATGTCTATATGTGCCAGTATACGATGTCTTTTTGAAGGTTATAAATGCTTATTGTCCCAGAGACCATCGTGAAATTGCAGTGCGATGTGAAAGATTCTCACTGGCTTGGAGGCTGAATATTGGATTTTCCAAAAAGTCAATAAAGGCCTTGATCATTAAAGTGAATAAATATTCTCTGCCCTCAAAGCTATTTCAGGACTTGCAGTTTCCAATCGCAACTGTGGCTCTTTTATTATTTACAGTATTGTGCTGACACACACACTCTGACTGAATGTAGTGTTTTATATGAAACTGAAAAGAGGTGCACGGAGGGAAAGTTGCCAATAACACAGAGACAGCTCTATTAAAATGGATTACCTCCCCCCCCCCATTCTTAGTCTTCTGCTGCACTCCCCAAAAATAATGTATAAGATTTCTGTCATGGATTTTGCAATAGATTGGCTTTTTGTGTAATATCTGTTTCCCAGTGGAGTAGGAGAAGTTATTTTGGAGCCTTTGGTAGATGTGGAGGAAATGATTTGCTGAGGAAGTAAAAGCAGTATCATAAGGGAATATACCGTATTGCAGTCATTATCTCGTGTCCATATAATGTACTCAATGAGTGACATTTCTGCTGTTCCTTCATGCTGACTTGAGATCTAGTTAAAAACCACAGCTAATCATAAGGTATAGTTTAATATAAGGATGACAGCCTGGCTGAGAAGCTATAACACATGAAACCACATAAAAAAAAATAAAAAAAATGTAAAAAAAACACTGTGGAGTATTTATTTTTCTTCTTATTCTTTCTTTCTGTCTTTTTCCAGTCCCCCTGCGGCTGTTTGACCTTCTCAAAAAGCATTTGAGATAAAATCTGCCTATAACACATTATTAACATTTACATCTGCAACCATAATGGATCGCAGTTAAATTCCTCACTTTCTAATAAGCAATCATGTCTGCGATTTTACACGTCACTAAGTCATTAATAAAGGTTTATTACAACAATTTATCATGTCTACAGCTGTAAATATGAATACATTTAAATTGGAGTTTGTTATTGGCTCCCCGCAGCTTTATTCCATGGGGTCAGAGGTCAAACAATCTACTGGAGTGCTCTACACGCTGAATTACCAAAAAAAGTGGCAGTTTTACAAACTAGCAACCCAGATGTTGTTCCGCTTTAATGGCTGGTTTCTGCTAAATAAAAGATGAGCAAACGCTTTGCTACAGATTTTTTACAGTGTTTCTAAGGGGCGGGTCATTAGAAACAGACACTTCAACACTTTCTGGACCTAAAATACTCTGACCTGTCATATTGATGTTGTGGAGGATTTCAAATATAGGTAATCATATAACAGCACACAAACTGCAAACAAACAAAAAAAAAAACAAAACTTATTCTTAAATTAATGTTCTTGTCCATGTGGTTGAAATAAGATTTCGAGCGCATTGTCTTCCCACTGATGACTAATGGTGTCATGAGAGAGCTGCCAAACTGTTTATCCACATATCTGTCAGTCCACGGGATATCACTCCTTCCATTCCATCACGCCTTCCGTAAATAACCATTGTTTCTGGTTATTTACGGAGCCGCAATCCCCCAAACCCAGACAGGCTGGAGAGGGCTGATTTGTATTCATCTGGTCCTCCTCACAACGTGGCGGCGTGGAAGGAAAAGAGGAGTGAGTGGGCAGGATTTTGTGAGTGTATGCGTGTTTCCAGGATATATATCTGGCATGCTAACATGTCTAGGTGTGTACGTCTTCTTGAATAAGTGTGGCAGTTTACTCTACACACACACACACACACTGCAGCATAGGCCAAGTTAATTAGTTTATTTATGAGGGAGGTGAGCTGCAGAAGGAAGCAAATGAAGACTTAGTATTGTTACTTACCCTGACAGAGCAGGGTAGTGGAGAGATTAACTATGTGGGGCCAAGATACAGCTTTAGTGGATTGATGACTCTTGAGCAACTGGGAGACAGGCTCAACCACTCTTGATACTGAACAAAGTCCTTTGAAAAGCTTGTATCTCCCACAAGTGACCTCCCCTCAGGATAATATACCTCAGTTGTCACTCTTATACCTACATCTCACACATCGGTACTTGGGGATATCGCTTTAAATGACCGGGTTGGAAACTGCAGAAATCCACCATAGCTGACATCAGCATTCTTTTTTTTTTTTTTTAAACAGTCTTGATTTGTTCATTATAGTTTTATTTCTGCATCACCAGTTCATTCGCTCTTCAAATTAACAGAAGTGTATTTGTGCCTCATCATCACATGTATTCATTTGGCATCAGTTTGACATCCTGACCAAATTACTCCTCTCCAACTGAACTCTTGTTGAGTTTTGGGATTTGGGATGTACTTTAAATCAGTGTTTCTCAACCTTTTTTAAACAAAGCGCCACTAATGGCATCATGAGCCTATTGGTGCCCCCACTATTCCTGAAAAAAATTTTGGGATGGGAGGGGGGCTGTATGTGAGGCTCTGGAGATAAATCCCCCCTCACCTTATTATTGACCACATGCCCCCCACCCCAAAAAAAAAAAAAAATTTTCGTGCCTCTATTATACATCGGAGCTTACACGGGGTCGGCTGATGTACCCCCCCATTGAGAACCACTGCTTTTAATCATTACATACATGGGCCTGTTTTCCATTCCTTCATCATTCAGCCTCCCCATCCCTCATGTTTGCTGTCATGTCCTCCATCTGCAGGATGCTGTTAGCTTGCTGAATCAAGAAAAAAAAGTGCAAGCTGCAGAGCATTTTCCTCTCTTGTTGTCTCAGGAACCAAACACGACCACGATTAAACACTGTGGAAACGTTTAAATCTACCATCAAACACGTTTCGCTGTTCTGATATGATTGGCCTTATTGCTGCACTTCATTTAGAAAGCACAGCCGAACCTTCTGGGTTATTTTGTCCTTGGCAAAAGTCCCTATGTGCTTCACAGTGTTGTTTATTATGTTTCTGCGTACTTTATTACTTCATTTGTGCTTTAATACCCTGTTGTTTGTTTAAGTCAGGCTGGGTATTTCTAAGTAATGCCTTTTGGGATGCATTTGTAATGAAGGGCTGCCTCATTTACGATAGGACTTAACATATATATGCGTCCGTTTTTTTTTTTGTTTGTTTTGTTTTTTTGCCTTCATTCTGAAAGCCAGCACAACAAAAATGGAATGATGGTCTGAAATGACAGTTACAATGATGAAACATCACACAGGATGCCTCCCTTTGTCCATCCAAGAGAGACCTTTCTTTTGTGTTCTTTGTAGATTGTCAACAGCACCCAATTCAGCGTCAAAGCAAACATCCCAGGAAGAGAAAAGTGTTGGTACATACGCAATATTATTATTATTATTATTATTTGTGGACAGTGTGTGCACAGCCACAAAGGGTTGAGATATAGCACAAATAACACAAGTGTTTCTATGATGCATACTAACACACAAGTAGACTATGCAATTAATCAAATTATTCTAAAGTAATAGCCAGACATAGGAGTGGGGACATTTAAAGCTCCTGAAAATAATAATGGTGTCCTGAACATCCAAATGACCTGCTGCTGTTGTTTGAACAGGAAATAATATACCAATAAAATATAGCAATAATATAATAATATGTTGCTGCTGGGAAATGAAAGCTCTCTAGTGCATTCATGTTTTAATGATCTCATAATATTTACTCATATTATTGTAATCATTAATGTTACTTAAATATTAAACAAGACAGATTCTTGCCAGTTGAATTCATTTTAGAGGCATTTTATGAACTGCTGGAGGTGTATTGTGCGATATTTAGTGGGATCTGTAGCAATGGGTTTTGCAGATAAGCAACCAAATGATTATGTCTCACCTCTACCTCCTCTTTAAAGTGGGTAAGGAAAGCTACAGTAAAATGCAAAGAAAGTGAGAATCTCTGTAGATACAAACTCCAACAGGAAAGAAGTTGGAGCGGAATGAAAAATGCAAAATGAAAAAAGGAAGCAGTGATAGTAAAACATAATTTGAGTTGCACATATTTGAAGTTTTTGCCTGGTCAGGATCATGTCATTTGTAAATTTCCATCTATTTCTCCTATTTAAGCCACAACGCATTTGAGGAAAAGTTGGAAAGAGGTAATTTGGGGCTAGTCTCGATTTAAATAATTATAGAAAAATATGAATTAAAACGGATGATCTGAGCTTCACGATTCAGTACGACAACAGAACCCAGGAAAGGGCTTGTCCTTTAGGAGCAAAGATGTGCCGGGGATTGCCAGTTTGTCAACAAATGCATCAGAAAGTCATTGAAATGTTTAAGAACAATGCTCCTCAAAGAAAGTGAATAATGGATTTGGATATTCAAGTCTCTGTGGTGCAGAACGGAATTAAAAGATTCAAAGAGTTTAGGGCAAAGGTGCAAGCCTAAGCCGAACAGCTGTGATCTCTAATCCCTCAGATGACACCAGATCAAGAACCATCATTCATCTTTAGCTAACAGAGCAACCTGGGCTCAGGATTACCGTGGCAAACCTCTGTCAAGCTCAACAATATGGTGTTACAGCCACAAATGTCGGTTCAAACTTTACAGAGCCAAAAGGAAGCCTTATGTAAACAATATTCAGAGGCATTGTTGACTTCTTTGAGCTCAGAGGCATCTGGAATGGACCATCACTCAGATCATTCAGTAGAAATGTACATTATGCTCAGACCAACCGCTATCATTACTAAGAGGACAGAAATAGACACCGTGCGCTCTCAACAAAAGACAAAAAAAGCCAGGGCATGGTTTAAGGTTGTGTCAGCGCCCTTGTAAAGGTCATATTCTGTGACGCACTATTAATGCTGAAACGTAATGTTGGAGCAACATATTCTGACTGCAAGACAACAAATTTCCTATTGAACACACAGGCATGTTTCAACAAGACAACATTCAGCCAGTACTGTTTCAGATATGGGTTTGTGCAGAACTTATTCTAACTATAAGAATACACAAACACTTATTTTTAAGGGATGCACTAAAAATTACTGTGAATACTCTTTATTTCTTCAAGTAGTTGCATCTAAATCTGAGATACTACACCTTTAAGTGCATTTTCCTCTGTCAGGCAAACGACCTTCAAACCTAGACATGGGCTTAGAGCCACGCTTAATTCAGTATACCGTAAAGTTCATTTACTGTCCCCCTAACTACACTTCCTTACTGCGACAAATGACCAACAAATCAGAGTAATGAGACCAATAAGAGCACTTGTGGCATGATTGAAGCATTCCCCTTTTTAAAGTAGACAACAGCAGTGTATTTAAGGTAATGCCTTTGAATAATTGCCCATGTCTGTGAACAGACCCAAAAGGATCGACTAGCTTCACATCATTTGCTGTCCAATTACTCATTATGCAAAGACTTAAAGTAGAGGAGCAGTTGGTAAAATGATCAATGCCTTCTTGACCTTGCTAGGTACTGAAAGCCACTTGCTAGTCTAACAGTATGAGCACATACTTAAAAAATTGCTTGAAAAAGGCTTTTTTTTGTTCAAATCCCACCGTCTCCGTTCAGTCGGTGTAACACTAAACGTTGGCTGTTTAGCTGCGGGAACAGCAAGTGCTGTCATTCAGCGCTCTCTATATCCATAATAGACCATCTGTATTCAGGTTGTACAAGTACACACAGACACACACACTCACACAAACACATGCACTTACTTGGCACTTGAGAATGACACAGACTCTTCAATATTCCAGACCACTGTCAGAGACCTGACTGAAACACCTTTGCTACAAATTACTTTATAGAAAAGATAGAGTTTGAGAGTATAGTTATCCTCCCACTCTCTGTTTTAATGGCTTCTGATGCCAGATACATAGGAGCTTGTAAATGACATGCAAAATGCACACTGCGGAGGCCTGGTAATGGATAAAATCTATTTTCTTGTTTCATACATGGCTATTTGGAGTTGCAGAAGTGAGGTTGTTGGGCTGGAACCATCTACGCTTGGTAGAAGTGACAGTAATAAGCACATCAATAAGAAACCTAAGGTCTGCCCCCTGAGCCCTGCTGTCCTACACTCCTGATGAATCGAAGGCTCCAAAGGCAATCAAATCTGGACCAATTTATGGCAATAATATGGTTTCCCTTGGTTCCAGCCAATATTGCTGAGTGGAGGCTTTGAATGCTTGCATATGAATGTATGAATGAATGAATGTATGAATGAATGAATGAATGAATACCTAACAATATCATCCCAGCCATCAATATAATGTTGTTATTGTATGTTTCCGTATGCCACAGATGCACATCATTTACATATTTATTAACCTCAAATATCTATATTTAAATTAGTTATAGGAAGAAATGGCGTTCATATGAGAATAATGAATGCTTCTTATGGATTTTACAGACAGTACTTTTTTTAGAGTTATAGATATTCATTGAAACTGGATGGACACTGTGCAATTTTGGATTCCCCCAAGTGAAAGACAGCAAAGCTTATTGTTCTATGTCTTATGACCAAAAATAGCCAGGCAATTCTGAAAGTGTCTAACTGAAATTTAGCTTTACCACCTCTACCACGCCATGACATTTGTTTGCCTTCACATAAAGCTTGACTTCCGAATTTCAAGTTGTCCTTGTGGAATCAACTTTCTCCTGTAGCTGTACACAGATGATGGATGATATGTAGTTTGACTTACAACATAGCCTGATATTCAGTAGTTGTTGTTATCATAGACAGCATCCATGTTTTACCCAAGTTTATTAGATCCATGTGGCGCAATACGGCTGGAAATAAACTCATATGCCTGCTGACTGTATTCCCCTCACCTCCCCCTCCCCTATTATGGCCACTAAAAATATAAAAGACCCCTGATAAAACCAGTTTTTGTTTTGTCCATTTTGTGGTTTTTAATAAAAGGGACATTAACTCTAGTGCACACTCAAAATCATAGCTGAAAGTAATGTATCTTAACAGTGGAAGCCGCCCGCTATATAAAGGAAGAAACAGGATGACAAGTTTATAAAAAAAACATGGTAGACTCTCCCATGTAAGCAGCTCTTTCTAAGGTAATAAAAGCAAAATCGTTTTTGTTTTCAAGTGACTACACCAGTAGCAAACCGTGAGCACTGCTGCCGGGCCTTCACCTTAGCAATCATCCCCAGGAAAAGACGTCTTCACTGACAAAAACAAAAAACAATAGTACGATTAATTGTAAGCGCCCAACAGCTGTAGCTAATCCTCTAATTAACGATGACGAGGGTGTCAACAACTCTCCATAACAAGCAACCTCCTCAACATAAACTTCACGAAAACTGGAGATCATTTAGGCTATAAATATAAATTGCATAAACATCCTCCAAGGCCAACATCTGGAAATATAAAATACTACTCTTACAGGGAGACCAAGGCTAATTTAATCACCATAGACAGTGCTATGAAATAACTGCGCATTACAAATTACACACACACTGACCAAGTCAAATAAATTCATGAGCATCATCAAACTAAAATCCCATTTCAAATGCACAATACGCCAAAGGTTACACAACGCTGGGAATAGAAGTCCAAAGAACTCGCCATGCACAATAATTATACACGGCGCAATGATTATTTCATTAAATACCTC
The DNA here is from genome assembly GCA_037367365.1 of Apogon talboti. Lineage (NCBI taxonomy): Eukaryota > Metazoa > Chordata > Actinopteri > Kurtiformes > Apogonidae > Apogon > Apogon talboti. Next base: position 10,649,700 of record JAPQRQ010000017.1, read on the forward strand.
TGTCAAATAAAAGAAAGTCACAAAAATACTGGATGCCCCAGTGTAGTAATTTTAATCCCATGTGAATAATAATCAAGCTGTCTTATAACACAGGCTTACATTATTACATGAAAACAAAGTCCATCCGTCAGTCTTTCTTTGTGAAGTGGGCAATGGCAGCTTCATAAAGTTTATCTATCTTTTGACTTGAGCCAAGGCTCCCAGGCATTACTCCGCTGAGCATGCACTGTTGGTAGAAGGCCTTCTAGAAGGAATACGGTTTTCTTTTTTTGTCCAACCCACTCAAAATCAAACCGTGATTGGTCAATTCACCCGTCATTCTGAAACCAAAACACACAACTTGACCTTCTCCCGGGCTCATGAAGTCCCAACCAATCAATGAGACAGCTAACCCTGTCTTGATAGATACGGACAATTCTGATTGGATAACATGTTTTCAGAACAGTAATCCTTTCATTATGTATGTGAAGTTGACAGTAGGTTTAACTTAAAAAAATAGTAAATTGATTGCATTAAATGAAATTAGATAGAAATTTTAAAATAATTATTGTTTTCTAAAATTAATATTCACATAATTTAATCCTGAAATTTCCTAGGCCTTCTCTGAAGGCGTAGAAGGCCCTGAGGGTTCCCCTCTGGATTACACACTAATGAATAAAAATTATAACAACTGGGTTGACATTTATACATCAAGAAATGGTAACATGACAAATATTTTGACATGACACAAGCATATATGTATCAGTAGTTTGTCGAAATGTGACTGGATTGAAAAAGATATATGCTCTTTACATCCAAGAATATGATTTCATTGTGCCTCTAAATGATCTGTATTCAAGAGAGAAAGTAAAGATGTAGATCTGAATGTGCAAATATGTGTAATAATTCAGCAAGGACTACACTTTCCTCTTATATTCCTGATTTATACGAGACATTTAGTTTTTTTTTTTTTTCTCTAAGTGACCCTTACCCCAGAACTCTCCATTAGGGAAGTATTGTTTGCCACTTCTCTGTTCAGGTTACAGTTTAGCTCATGAAACACATTTATAGTTATAGCCGGAGAGGTGTCACTTCTATATGGATCCCCACTGGCCATAAAATGGATTTGTTTGATCACAAAGCAGGGTGTAAAATTAGCTGCCTGTCACATTTCACACATTTATAACCATCTCTTGCCTTTACCCTGCCAATTCCCCAGGAAAGGGCAGACAGGTTGGAACATGTTTTTCTTTGTACACGTGTTCTCTTTGCACGTAATGTACAGACAGAGAATCATACTCATACATTGTAACACCATGCAAATAACAAGGGAAAGTGACATTTTATTTCAGAATCAGCCGCCACTGAAGCGGTAATGGCAGTCATAGCGATAATGAAATCTCAAGCAAGGCCTCAAACTGTCCTGCACATGTGTATGCTGTGACTGTGTGCACTCATCCACTCATGCACTCAGGTCCACTGTGGGCACATCTGAATGAAATTAATATCTATCCGGAGAAGCCTCCAGTGAGTTGCGGTTGGGTCCGTGTCATTCAGAGACGCGTATGCAATCAGGCACACTGTAAAAAGTGACATTTCACTTAAGCTCGCTGCCGTGCAGCCAGTTAATGCATGCAGGGACATCATATGGAGACTACCATGGCATTCGACAGGAAGCAATATTACAGATTCACCTCTGCTCTGGTAAATAGATTAGTTTAGATTAGCTGGTGTCCACTTCAGCAGATTCACAGAGGGTTGACCAGGTTTATGGATGGAGGGGAAGATTGCCAAATGGCTCAAGGTTGTGTTGTGTTGTGCAACAGTAGTTATAGGTTTACTCACCAAATGTATTTTGCACATGCGTATGATCAAATATGATCCAAAGACTGTATTGATCATACATACTTAAATGGTTGAGGTGCTGATCGTAGGGCGTTTGAGTGATAAATGACTAAATAAAATAAAACGAATATGTTTGTTTGTGAATCGTATGTAAATAATAGCACAATAATGAAGACAAGTCCTATTAGTTGGGACATATTATAAATGACAATAGAAACTAAAGTCTGTGAGCTGTTCATCAGTTCATAGAAGCCGTGAATTCATGATTTCCATACATGTTCAATGGGAGACAGATGTGGAGAGCAGCTAGGTCCGTCCCGCACCAGCACTCTGTGACTCTGAAGCAGTCGTCCTGATGAAATAACCACAGACTTCAAGGAGAATGTGTGAACTTGATGCAGTATGTCTCTGTAAAACTCAGATCTACGCTTTTATACATGCAGGTCAGCCATGTGGACATTGACGCAGCCCCAGACCATTACGGATTCTGGCCTTTACACTTTGATGATACCAGTCTGGATCACCTTTAACAGTATACCCTGATATTTGTTTTGTCCTGGAAACCTGCTGAAACACGGCTCATCTGACCACAGCACATATCTCCACTGTGTTTCTTCTCTTTGCAATACAGTAGATTCAGGTTGCATTTTGGATACAGTAGCGCACTGTAATTTCTAAATCACAGTATTATTAACATTGCCTCAGGGTCACACATTGAAGAGTGGTTTCCGTCTTTGGCCTTTACACGTTCAGATTTCCCTGAATTCTCTAAATCTACCATCATATTATATTCTGTAGACGATGAAAGAGTAAATTATTTCCCATTTTGTGTTCAGAAATATTCTTTTGGAACACATTGCCAATTCTTTCTTCAAATGTTTGAGTCATCCTTGTAAAGACTGCGCCTTTGGGTGATGTTACTGATTGATGACTCACTTTCATTGTGGAGTCTGATAGATCACTATTATACGTCTATTTTTCACACTTTCCCATTCTTATTTTTTGGTCTTATACACATCAAAATATCAAAATGTCTTTTGTTATTTAAATAAAGGTTCAAAGGAATGAACAAATCACAGATTTTATTTTATATTGGATTTTAGAAAAGCATTAACTCTACTGGAAATAAGGTTTGTGAAACACATAAATGCATTTTAGATCTTAAACTCGACTCCCAGTGTGTAGTGCAATTTATTTCAGAAGGCATCTGAGATACCCTCTATGAAGGCTTCTCAGATTGAGCTTTCTTCCACATTTAGCTTTTAAACAGATTTGGATGGCTCATATTTTGTTGTAATACATGCGATTGATGTGTGTGGCCTACATTATGAACAAAATCTGTCTTTTGTAAATATTCAAATACGTCTTTCTACCATAGATGCATCCACAAATACTATCCACTTATGACAGACAGAATTTCATGGGATTAATTATATTCCAACAGTTTTTTTCTGGCAGGTATTACAACTAAACCCTTCTGTCTGTTACATTTCGCCCTTGCCACTTTCTGAAATAATTGTTGGATGGGAGGTTGTAGAAATAAGCTTCAAGTGTTGATTTGTAGCAAAGATGTGTTTCCTGCTTTCATAAATCAAACTCAGCCTTACTGAAACATTCGTTTCTTATTGAATTAACTGTGATATATTGGGTGACAGGTCATTTTTTTCACGCATGAGTAGTGTTGTGGACCCCCTACCTGCAAAAAGGAATTTACATATGCTTATAAGGAACAATTAATACCAGTGTACATGTGCAAATACCCATGGTAGCAATGTAAGCAAAAAAAGTTACATATATGTGGTAATATGTATACTCTGGAAAAATATTTTATTATTATTATTTATCATTATATTATTATTGTTGGAAAGACTGATCCCAAAAACATAGGATCAGAAAATACATATGTTAAATAGATGTACACTGGCCATATAAATATGACAATATCACTAAAACACTGAAATTTGACTTTCCACCTTGAAAAAATTATTATATCTGCATCATATTTATCATATGATGCAGGAGAGTGTCATGCACAATAAAAACTAAGAAACAGCACTATTGTAACCTCAGATAGAGATCCCTATTGAGATCGAACTCTGTGATCTGCTCAAAAGCAAAGTCTCTAGTGAAAATGATCTTTGAATGTTGCAGTTGAACAGCCACAAATATAGTTTTAATATAGTGTTTAAAGAGGTCCTGCTGTAAAATATGTAATAGGGTGGAGGCAGAAAATTCTGACAAGTACAGTATATATAAACAATCCTGTTGTTCAGTCTCATATTATGTGACTTACCTCTGGACAGGTCCACATAGAGCAGCATCCCCTCCATAAGTAATGCCTGGATGTTAAAGTTATTCTCAGAAGGTCATACTTTAGTGCCCCCAGCTGCCGTAAAGTGGTGGGACTGAACAGTGTTATGAATAGGGGAAGGTTTAAGATGAGGAAAATACTAATACCATAAGTGAAGTGCAGGAGCAAAAAACATCCAACTTCACTTATTAGAAATGTTTTTGAAGTAGCTACAGCTGAACATGTGGGATATCAGATCCAGTTTAAAGGAAGATGTTTCTATAATTTATATCACTGTGAAAGACAGTCATACATTTCAATGGCTGCATCAACCATGTGCTACAGGATGAAAAAAAACGGATGGATGAATGGACAGACGTGTGTGTGTATGTATGTATGTATGTATGTATAGATGGACGGATGGATGGATGGACGGATGGATGGATGTATGGATGGACAGAT
>JAPQRQ010000017.1:10724055-10737398 GCA_037367365.1 Apogon talboti
ATAGATAGATAGATAGATAGATAGATAGATAGATAGATAGATAGATAGATAGATAGATAGATAGATAGATGTAAATAAGAAGTAACTACATACTGTAACTATATGTAATGTAATACCTTTTAATGTCTAAGATGTTGTACAGAATTGTATGTTGTATTTTCATGTAGTATTTATTACTTTATTTACTTTAGGGTGCCTTTTAACTACAGCCAAATGGACTACCGATGAGAATTAGCCCTCAGCTAACTCAGGTATATTTACTCTCTTTGAAATGTTGGTTAATCTACATTATCTCTTCCAAATAAATAAGATGAAAATGAAATTAGTATTAACAATATAGCTTATAAACTATACTATATAGCTCTTAACAGCTGTTATATAGCCATGATAGCTTTTTTTTGTTTTTTGTTTTTTTTTTTTAGTTTCACAGCAGCCTACTTTGCTCAAACCTGCTGGGTGTCCAGATCCTCCAAACCCAGTTTTTACTGGAGGCTGTTTTCCACTTTTCCACACTCCATGTATTCCACTGATCATCACTGAAACAACACCTTATGGGCTATGATCCTACTTTCCATTGATTTCCAAGTGAATGTCTGATATTTTACAGTGAGCTGTGTGTGGTAACCCTATCTGAGCTGGACCACATTAAGGGCTGACAGCAGGAGGGATACATGATATTTATGTACAGGGTCTTTTGGTGCGCCCCCCGCTGGACCAGTGCATTGTGGGACAGCGGCAGGCAGTGGTTCCGTATTTGGTATTTTTACGGCTAGCTGGTAGTTGCGTTTCCATGCAGCCAGATGGAAGATACGGGGGAGAACGGGACGCCACCGTACTGATATTTCTTACTGAACGGACAGCTGGACTACTCTTGTTTAAGGTAACTAATGTGGATATTGTTTCTTTGGTTAGCAGTGGACGTGTTGTTGACGAACGGGCTGCCTGTAAGTTGCTAGCAGAGCCATTGCTAACTTACTGTTAGCATCACCAGGATGCTCGCTGCGACTAAAAACATACACAGAAACGCAAACTGTTGTTTTTAGCAGCCGAGAGACAATCTGGCATCAAATGGTGATATAACCGCATCTGATCTCATATTCATCCAATGCTGTCGGTGGTCGGTGTGTCTGACAGCAGCCAAATCAGGAGAGGGAAAAACTAGCGGTGGTGGGCTTCATATGAAACACTGTGTATTTAAATGAGCAGGAAAACTAACTCGAGCACAGACCTTTAGAGAAGAACGCGTCTGTTTACGGATAAAAGAAATGCAGGGGTTTAACGCGGCAGTACTTTCAGCTTCAGGGCAAACGATTCACTTAACAGTTCAGCTGCAATTGTATGGAAACGACTCCACATAGGAAAGAGCTGTAGGGAAAATGAACAGTGCAGGAGTATATAGGTTAGATACTGCAGCTCCGCCATATAATCAGTTCTTAAGTCAACTCAGATACTGATAACACAAATATTATTAAGATTCATAGCATCCTGCATGTATTTATGTTCATCTGCACAGACCCAAATACGCATCCTAACCCTGACTGTGTTAGTGCCACATTGAGCTGAGGAATCTCCAGGCAGCCAGAAGACAGATGGAGGGGCCAGGGAGGAAGCCTGAGAGACCACTAATTTAATAACAAATAAAAGATGGAGGCTCGTATAGCAGATCTGAACCAAAAAGTCTAATCAATACTAATAATGCACTCAGAGCAAGAGACGGGAATGAAGAATCTTGGAGCAGTAACCAACAGTGATAATATCACTAAAGATTGAACAGTGTGAAAACCAACAGGGATGAGCAGCACATGTCAGAGCAGTGTAGGAATACTTGCGCTCAGAGATTCATTTACTGGGGAAGTTATAACAAAGGTTGTAGCATCGTATTTCTGCAAGGGACAAGGAAAAACTATGGTAAACAGCTTGAGTTTAGCCCTAAAATTAACAAGTCAACAAACAATCAGTCTTCTGTATTGTGTAAGACAGAAATGGAAAATTCTTTCGTTCAGTTTCTGATTCATATATATTAAAACTCTTCTGTGATTTTACTGTCTACATTTGGATCTTGGATATTTGAGCCACAAAATAATTTAAATACCTCACTTTGGACTCATAAACCTTGTAATGGGTATTTATTGACCAAATAGTTAAATGAGATCATTATTGTTAGACAAATTCATTGTTTAATAAATGATTATTTGTAATGGTTAAGACAGTATTGCCCAGTGTTCACTGGTATGAATGATCTAACTCTTTATTGATTTTTATTTCACATAGGTGATTCATGCACACAACTACCCTGTTGCCTCTCACCACCCATCATGCCTTATGGAATTTTCATCCACCACCAATGACATTCCCACAGGATCCATGTTTACATCAGCAAGTTTATTTTGCCAAAAAATAGCCTCATAACGGCTTCTTCTGAATCAGGCTTGCTCCCTGTGCAAGTGCACACCAACAGAATCGTAAACCTGTTTTTTTATTTCTCTGCTATCAGTTTCCATTCCTCTGCAAGAGGCTGACCGCCTATCATGAGATTCCGAATCTACAAGAGGAAGGTGGTGATACTGACGTTGGTGGTTATCATCTGTGGCCTAGCTTTCTGGAGCAGTGGAAGGCAGAAGAAGAACGAAAGTGGATCGTTCCCTAAGGAAGTGGAGACAGTGAGGAGAAGCAGTGGCATTAGCAGCAGCAGTAGTAGCATTAACAATCATATCCAGGTGCAAGCCACACCTGCTGTTAGCAGGGCACCTGTTCCACCACCTATTGTTCAAGTGAATGAGTCTCATGTAGAAAAGCCTAAGGACAAAGAAAAAGTACCCAAGCCAGAGATAGACAATACCACTTTAGTTTACCGTGGCATCGTATTCCAGCTCAACTTCGATCAGACAATTAGGAATGAGGACAAGTTTAAGAATGCACGACAAAAGGACGATCTGGTTGTGGTGGTTCAGGTCCATAATCGACCGGACTACCTTAAGCTATTAGTGGACAGTTTACGGAAGGCCAGAGGTGTTGAGAGCATACTGCTGATATTCAGCCATGACTTCTGGTCCCCTGAGATTAATAAAGTGGTGGCCTCTGTAGATTACTGTCAGGTTCTTCAGATCTTCTTTCCCTTCAGCATACAGCTGTACCCCCAGGAGTTCCCTGGACACGATCCCCGGGACTGCCCTAGAGACATTCCCAAAAAAGACGCCTTAAAAATGGGATGCATTAATGCAGAGTACCCTGATTCCTTTGGCCACTACCGTGAAGCAAAGTTCTCTCAGACCAAGCACCACTGGTGGTGGAAACTGCACTTTGTATGGGACAGAGTCAGGGTTCTGAAGGACCATAAGGGTCTGGTTCTGCTGATTGAGGAGGACCACTTCATGTCTCCAGACTTTATCCACCTCTTAAAGCTGATGACGGCTCTCAAAAGGGAGCAGTGCACTGACTGTGACATCCTCTCCCTGGGGAGTTACAGCCACATCGGCTACTCGAGCAAAGCAAACAAGGTGGAGGTGAAGGCGTGGAAGTCCACTGAGCACAACATGGGCATGGCTCTGAGTAGGGAGACGTACCAGAAGCTCATCCAGTGCACCGATACGTTCTGCACATACGACGACTACAACTGGGACTGGTCCTTACAACACCTGACCGTTTCCTGCCTGCCCTCTTACTGGAAGGTCATGGTGAGCGAGGCACCTCGGATCTTTCACGCCGGGGATTGTGGCATGCACCACAAGAAGGCCTCCTGCATGCCCGTCAGCCAGAAAACCAAGATAGAGAACATCCTCCAGAGCAGCGGGAACCAGCTGTTCCCGAAGAACCTCCTGATAACAAAGAGACTTCCAGCTAACGGGGCCGGAGGGGTGGCCCCACATGTGAAAAACGGAGGCTGGGGAGATATCAGGGACCATGAACTTTGTAAGAGTTACGTTCGATTACAGTGACCTTAATTGCTACTATTATATATTATTGTCTCTTTTGCATCCTCTATAAAGAAAAAAGCCTTTTAAAAGTAAATCTTTATGGACTACTCTTCATATTGCCTGTTTTATTGGACTGTTCCAAATAAAAACGAATGTTGAATTTTTGGCTTCTTTAACACAAATATATCTTTACATTGAATTACTGAAGTGATTCCTGGCAAGTCAACTTTGTTTTGTAAGTTGTAATTAACAATAATATACTAAACAATATATTGTTGTGTTTTCTCTTACAAGGATTAAAAAACATCTGGTTATCTTCGTCACCGAAAATGTAGAATAGACAAAAGTGTTAACAGTGGGGAGAGCAGGGAAGCGCTCATGGGGGCAGTGATAAATTTGGTGAATCTGTGGACTTGGCAATCCCTCCGTGTATGCATAATTAGTTTGAAGATATTTATATCACATAAATTTGCTGAGATCAAAAGACATCCTTTGAGACACCTTGTTCCATTTAAATAATCTCCCACTTAGCCTCATCTTCAACAGGTTTTTAGAGCACACCTACGGTCTCATTACTCCTTTAACTGCAGAAAGGAAGTCCCTTAAGATATGCGACATTAATAAACATGCAAGGTTTAGTTACATGAGAGGGCAAAAAGAGGGGAATTTTGCTCTTTTTCTCTGTCAACCTTTGTCTGACAAAGCCAATGTGCTGCCAGTGCAGTGTATTCATTTCATCGAGCTGAAGTGGCTCACTGTGTAGCTTAACACTTTAGCTAGAATACATCAATTCGGGCTACAGTATCCTTGCGCAGTGATTTTGATTTCACAGATAAATGCACACGTTGCACCTGGAGAGCTCCTAAGACACCGATACAACTTTGTCGCTCTTGTTGTTGCTATTGAAGATGCATTTACATTTTAAGTGCTTACACCACGGCTCAGGATCGATGGTTTCCGCTGAGGCCCGAGCTTGGTGGCTTCTCTGAGGCTGCATTGATCCTCCCTCCCCCTCCCCTCCTCTGGCAGTGTTTAACAATCGGTTCTGCACACTGTTCAAAATTTGGAATAACTACAAAGTTAATGCTGACTGGCCTCTCCTTACAGCTCATAAATCGAAGGCATCCTCCAGGTTCTGTGAAACCCTGCTTTTTAACAGAAAAATCCTTAACAGTGCATGAAGGGAACATGACATCCTCAACAGTAGACATACGTTTGTTCAATGGGACTCCGTTACACTAATGAGGCCAAGTAAGCGCTTTCTGTGACAAACAGTCACAGCTTTGGAAATCAACAACCTCCGCAGGCTAAAGGAAGCTCATTCCTTTGTCAATGTGAGAACTTTATTTCTTAATGCAGTGCAAAGACATGTGACTCCTGGCTGCTGTGCTCTGGTCATGTGACTGGCAAATTGTGCAGCTGCTCCCATGGTGCAGACCCAATAATTGGAGCTGGACCTCAAGGGAAAGACAGCTTAGAATAGAAGTGAGAACAGAAGGAGGTGGCACCCTGCTCCTTATTCTCAGTGACTAAGTTAAGTGAAGCCGCCGAATTTCATAAAGCTGCTTTAGACGGCGCCTGACTTTTTATACGTCAGCACTAGAATGAAAATGAAACCGCACATTTAATATTTTGACAAGGTAGTTAATTATACTATTTACCCATCAGTAAATCTACCGCCATACGCTGCAGCTTAAACAAGTCACTAAGAAACGGAATAAAACTTCAATCGTAACGGAATAAAGGAAAAGAGAAATGTCAAACATAATAAGGAGCTGCGTGGAAAGCACAGCGCCTTGAGGTGGCCACGGGCCTAATCATTCTTCTGAATAAATCATAGCTGATGCAGAGAGGGATGATTTTTCTTTCTCTTTACCTTTTAACCATATGTTAATGTGTGCAATAAGTAGCATTATGGGAGGATGCAGCAAAAACACATTCATCTCTGGAAGGTGAACTTTGACCTGGCAGTGTGCATTAGTTAATCATTGAGAATTATTTAAGGATAATACATTAGCAGCTCCAGTTACAGTATACTGTTAGCCTCATAGCATAATTGCCTAGGTCATATTTTTGGCCAAATCTAAAACAAACATAACTCATTACACTAAAATACAAAGGAGGTTAATTTGATCATTTGCATAATCCTTCTGAACCTGCCTGTTCAGAGGAAATCCATCACTGCAAAGGCCATGCGTCATTTTGCAATCTTCATCCTATGCTTTCCTCTTTCTGTCCAATACCTCAAGCTGACAAGTTGTTGCAACACATCGAAGGCTGCTTGCTCATTTTTTTTAGGCCCATGGCTATAAAGACCATATTAATCATTCATAGCCGTTGCACACATTGCTAGGTAAACAAAACTCTGGGTCAATATATGGAGGCATGCAGACGAGGGAATTGCATCACTCTGAGAAGATGATTAAAGCAGGACCTTACAAAAGCAATGGGATTCTCTCTCAATTTATTGAATTCCTATCAAGCTGCTACTATTTCCCTGTGGGTGCAAGATGAATGTAGCTGTTTTCCCAAGCCTCATACTGCACGCTGCAGTGTTTTGATTCCTGTTATTCAAGTAAATGGTCACAAAGAAGAGACAGAATGCACCATTAGAGTACATATCTTTATATTCAGTCTGATGTTTTTATTTACAACATACCCGAGAGGACTCATCCTGACTGATGACTCCCTCAGCATTACTGCACGCATGCAGCTCAGCGGAGATCAGACAGTCAGTCAGAGCTGTCATGCCCGGGCTGTGAGTGACACCCTGACTGGATGATCAGTCTGCTGACCACACTTCCCACCTACCCCTCCACCCCCCTTCCTACACACTGATGCTGCAGGCCGCTGCTGTAATGGCTGCGAGTGCTCACATTTCTTTTAAAAGTGAGTCATAAATTATAGAAGAGCAGTTTTATTCCCCACTTGGATGATAAAATATATATAAAGCTGCAGGATGAGGTTGTAGAAACACATTTGTAGAGAGAGAGAGAGAAAGAGACGTACTGGGAGGTGGGATATACATAGACGATGATTATCCCATTTGAGCAAGTGTGGTAATAGCTGTTATCAAATGCAAGCACACTTTAATGGTTAGAATTTAGGAGATAATTTTTCTGACCAAATGCTGCCCCCTACCGACCAACTGTAACTCAAACACACCTACAAAACACACTGCAAATAAACTACAGAAAGAGAGATACTGTAGGCTACAGTATCAAATACCAGTGACGTGACGTCAGGGGAGGAGCCTCCCCTGTCATCATGAAAAGAAAAAAAATGATAAAAATAAAATAAATGTTAATATTTGTCTGATGTGTACTATAAACTTATTTTCCGCGTAATTCCTATGATTTGGATTATTTTTCAATTCAGAATTACGTAATTTCCGCATTTCTCGTTCAACTACTAAGAGTGCGGCAGCAGTGGGCGGAGCCTCACCTTGGATGTGTAGTCCGTCACAAACTCACAAACTATTAGAGTGTGTTTTTGTCTCTGTGTATATCGCCAATAAAATGGTTTCAAACACTTTGTTTATATGCCCTGACTTTCCATAGTCTGGATAATGTATAAAATGTATGTTTGTAACTTGTTCAGTCTAGCAGATCGATCATAAAATCGCATAAAAAACTTACACAGTGAGTCCGCCTCGTCACAGGGGGCGCTCGTGAGCTACAAGTCAAGTGCAGCGATTTGTTGATTTTTCCTTCTTGCTTTAATCTCAAAATAAAAGACAATATAATTATAAAATTAAATTTTTATACTTAAATGAAATATGCGTCGTGTGTATATGTAAAGAATGCTGATATATGAGATATGAAACTTAAATGTTCACTATTGCCAATCAAATGGTAAAATAAGATACTTTTACAATCAGCTTTATTTTGAAAGTTTCCTGTTGGGTTCCTGCCAGTCCACCTGTGCCAGTTTGACGCAGGGACTATATAAACTGGCCCTTTGTTTCACTCTCTCTCTCTCTGTTCCAGTTTTCCAGGCCACCAGCTTCAGCAGCACACTCAGGTGCTTGTATTGACTAGTTTGGTCTTCATTTTGGTTTGATTCAGTTTTCTATCGTTTCAATAAACCCTAATTGTGGTCCTGTGTCCATCATTATGTTCGGCTCACCAGCCAGCTGTAACAATACTCTTTGGGGTTTATATATTTGTAGATCTAACTCTGACAGAGTCAATACCTCACCAGCCATGAACCTCACCGCACGTCACTGTCAGTGTCAATATCCATGTTCAAAGGCTGCTGTCAATCACTTAAGAGTGTGTTTCCCAAACTTAGGGTTAGGACCCACGAGGGGGTCGCAGAGATGCTTTTGTTTTGGTGTCATCTGGCAGAGAAAAGTATATAACAATAATATGATGTGTAAACTTGTTTTCCTAATTGAAAAAGAGGCAAAGTCCCATATGAAATATAGATGTTAAAGATGTACAAGACAAAAATGATGTGATAGATGAAAATGGTGGAAAAACCACAACAAAATGAAAATGACTAAACAAGATTGACGTGACGTAAAAGATGTAGCAAAAATGCAACGAAACCAGAACAAAAAGCAAATAAGATTAAAATGACATTCAAGATGCAACAAGATCAAAACAATGTAAAAGACACACCAAGAAAAAAATTATATGAGATAAACGATGTAAATGATGCAACAACGTGGAAATGACAAGATTACATAAGATGTACAACAAAATGACATCAGGAGGATTGGTTTGGACAGTTCATGACATACTTTTGAAAGTTTGGGTCCCGAGGAGAGTTATAAAATTTCTCTTTTGCGTCTCAGGCTTAAAATTCCAACAAGAAAAACAATTAAATATTATGAAGTTAGAGCCAATATTTTTTTAGTTTAAGTTATTCATGAGATGGTGAGAAACCTAAAACATTTCTTATTGAACTTTGTAATGTTTTGTACCAGTCATTTAGTTTATAAATGTGTGATGTACTTTTGGAAGTTTGGGTTCTAAAAGTTTGGGAACCGCTGCTTTACATAAATAAAATGTTTTCCAACAGACAAAATTATGCATGGAGGAAAATAAGCGATTAACACACACTCACACAATTTCCCTCAATGAATGTGTCCACCCCAGTGTTCAAACAATACATACACAAATGAGTTGAAATATATGTGAATAAATGATTATTCCTAACCTTAGATGCCTTAATATAATTCAGTTTCCTTCATTCTGACGACATAATCACAGCCTAAGCAGACTAATCCTACAGGGAATATGGTAATAAGAACCCTACACATCAATAACTGTTTCTATTTTTGTATTTTCTTAGGCCTTTTTACATCATCATGTGAATCTGCATATTCTCAGCCTTAAAAATTGAGATTAAAAATGTTATAGTGCGATCTTCTTGTAAGAAAAAGTGAAAACACTCATATGACAGAAGTACTCATTTCCAGTGTTGCACTTCATTTGGCACAGGGGACTGTAGTACCATGAGGAAATGGAAAGAAAACATGTAATTAAAACGTTAAAACCCTTAAAACTATAGTTACAACTATGAGGGAGGCTTGTGCTTCTCCTGCAGTGACACGTTCAAGTGTCTGTTTCCAGTGTAGGAGACGGCGAAGAAGTCAGAATAAAAATCTGATTTAACTTTGCATGTTTTGCTTCACTTGCCCCTGTACAAACCAATTTTCTAAAATTAATTTATAAGATTTTCACAGCAAAACAGATTACAATTTTTTTTTTTTTAATTTTAATGTTGATTTTTAGATTCATTAAAATCTGCATGTCATCTTTCTTTGTAAAAGTTACACATGTGATTATATTGCCTCCAAAATCTTTGATAATTGAAATAAGACATACACCTAGACAATCTTTTATCATAAAATGTTGGTTGGTGACAAAGATTTTTTATTTTTGTCAAGACCTGTTCGTCGAGCCTTGACAAAACAAACAACCTCAGGGGGGATGCTGGCAAACAAAGACAATTTATTAAGTAAAGGAAAGAAAACATAAGGAAAGAGGGGGTCAGCTGAGAGCAGAGTGTCCGTTCTGTTAAGAGAATCCTGGCAACTGCTGCTGTTGTCCTTTTTATTTCCCCAGCAACCGTTTCTGTTATGTTAAAATCACCGCAACAACCGTTGCTCCTGCAACTGCCAACCGCCGTTGCTCTGCTTAGAATGCTGGAGCCACGCCCCCCCCAGCCAGGTAGCCCAAAACTCAGCAATGCTGGACTAAAAATGTCTACTAATCACAGATTTGAGAAGATGTCCATACATAAAAACCTAATATTTATCAGTAAAAACAAAAAGATTTATTTATTTGCCGAAATTATGTGATTAGTAGTGAGTCATAAAAAAAATTGTGATTTTCAGAATTTGCAATGCAATTACTTAAAATCGGTACTATTTCAACACTCACCACCTGACCATCAGAGAAAGGAGGTGTGTCTTTATTGTTGGTGAAAATGTGGTGTACGTGGCTGAAAACAGACTCCCCCCATGGACTCGAACTCATCTTGTTTCGGTAGTGACATGAAAACACGGGACAGCTTTTTTGACATATATTTCTTGAATTCAGAAAAAAAACACAAAATGATTTTTAATATTTCGACTTCCCTTTAAAATGAATCCAAAACATACATAAATAAACACACTTTTGAAAAATACAAAAAATTGTTTAAATAATAATTGATATTTAGGTGTTAGAGGTCGGGACAGCCACTTCCCAATACAAAGTCACATAAAAAGGTACAATTTTTTTATATCTAATTTATTGCTATCTGAATTAATGCTTTTGGACTGAATAGATCATAACATGGCATAAATAAACATTAAGGGTCTGAGTATTGAATTGTTTTTTGAAATGTGTTTTTTAGTATGGGACTGCAGTTTGAACCAATTGGGTAGAGTGGTCCATATAACACTGTAGTAAAAAGACACGTGCATAACCTATACATAATATAGAAAACAGTGATTATTTTACTACTGTTGCTTTTCTTTGCTGATAATACTAAATCCCTCTTAAGCAAAGCTGTAAATGTACGGAATCCCAACACTTCCACTGATAAAACCACACTTTTAAGACATTCCTGTGGAATACAACCACAATTACTGATTAAATGGAGGGTACTTATTGTGTAATGCACTTAATGCACAGTGCATGGAAGCTCTCTGCAGTTGATTAGATCGATGACAGGTCAATACCTTCCACTCCCATAATTCCTAACGCTAATGATTGTCAGTACATGACCTGTCACTGGTTTATTTAGTCAATACCTGTGTTTAAAGTCAGCATATTTGAGTATTTTTCCATCTCCATAAGTGATCTTCATTGCATGTTTTTTTAATGCAGGAGTGCATTAAAGTGAACGTTAATGGATGTGTGGCGTTTATGGCTCATGCTGCAGTGTTTTTTTCGTGACCCATTTTGTGCTCTGTCGAAGTTCACAGAATATCCACACAAATCAACACAAGTGAACCAATAGTCTGTCAAAGCTGTTTTAATAGGCGTCACATGGAGGAAAAAGGCTCCCACTGCTAAAATCCTCAGTCTTCCTATGTGGGTGATTAAAAAAATAATAAAAAAAAAACAAAATCACACCCTCACCTCAAGCACTTACACCATCACCAAGTGATGATGACATCAGATCGTAATCAACACAGTGTCAAAAGTTTGTTCACCAGTTCAGTATCAGTTCAGTAATTATTACTCACAAGAACAGGAGTCACAGATTTCAGCCCTGTCTGCAGGTAATGATCAGTTTTGTTTGTTAGTGAATTCACACACACACTCACACACACACACACATTGATGGATGGGACTAGTGCTAATAATGAGTGAGGAAACAATGCCAGCGTTAGTCTTCCTGTGGTTTACCTGAGCTCAGAGTGATGGCTGACTTAAACCGCTGCATCCGCGCCTATCTGCAGCGACAGGCTAGCTAGCATTCAGCTATTCCTGTTATATAAGAGGATTCATAGACATCTCCTATACCAAACTTTTTATTAATAAAAATACACCTGAATTCTCTTTATGTACAACAGCAAAGAAACATTTTCACCTGCATATTCAAGATTCATTTTAATATTAGGTATAGATTTTCTGTATTAGAAATATCACTATTTTCTGAAATGATGATCTTTCAGCTAATGTAATAATGATCATTTCACCCATAAATCATAGAAGTACAATATTTACATATAATACAGAGCCCATTTAAACTGAAACAATATTAAAATAAATGTTCAATAGATACAAACTTTTTAATTCTATTTATATTTCAACCTTGTCAAGGAGTCCTTACACACTGCAAAATTGTAAAGCCATTCTCCTCTAACAAACTATCAAGTGCAAACGATTTTTATCCGTATATATATATATAGATATATATATAGATATATCTATATATATATAAACTATGATTGCAGCATCCAGCATTGAGACAGAGGGCAATAAAGAGCCGCTTCCCAAGTGCTTCCAAAGCTGTCTTTATAATATTTCACTTGTGTTCCACTGTCATGAATTCAAAATGGGACAAAGACAGAATGGAAAAAAAAAAAACTAATTTGTGCAAATAGTTAGAGTGCGATTCCTCTCTGATTAAAATTTTTGTAAAGGTAGCAAAAAAAAAAAGAAAATAAGTCACAATATTTTTTGTGAAGTGCTGCAGACTGCAGCTGCACAAAGGGATCACCCAGAAGGTGAAAAATTAAAAACACAGCTGCTCGAGAATCCCTCATCTCACTCCCTTTATGCATTTGAGGAAAAAAAAAAAAAAAAAAGACAAGATACGGGGAAAATCTCCCACATAAACGGTAAGAGGAATCACCACAATGTTTATATGTGTCTAGTCTTCAAAGATCTACAGGCACAAAGGATTGGGTACTAGAGTTTCTCATTTTCAGTCTAGACACAACATGATATGACCAGAGATGGAACAAAGGGGTCTAGTTTCTAGCCCTGTTTCAGCCAATTAGGTGTCTAAATATGAGCAGCGGCACAAACGGAGGATGTGGGTGGTTGTAGTGATGAGAATGTAGATGACACGGTAGGTCATGTGGTTTGTGAGTGTGTATGAAGAAGCGCTGCAGGGCCTTGGCCTTGGTCATCCCCGTCTCTGTTGCATGGAGCTGTCATTAGCAGCACCAGCACTGGGGCTATACTACTGTTCCACTGGGAGAGTTGGCTGGGTTGTTTTGAGATGATAGCAGTCCCTGTGGAGAGACAGATAACACACATTGATAACAAACAACGGAGTAACAGGACTACAATAAAGGGGGCAGAATAGTAAGGCCATGAGGTTGGAGAAGAAGTGCTATCAACCATCCAAATGCTGAGGGTTTTTGCGTAAATATTTCAAGAAATAACCAAAACCTGTGGCTGCACATAGTGGCATAAACAGCTTCTGAATGCAGCCAAGAAACACCTGTAACCCAAACCGTGTGATTTTAAA
>JAPQRQ010000017.1:10739348-10756592 GCA_037367365.1 Apogon talboti
CCTGTCTGAGAAAAGTGTATAAAGTGTGTGGTGAGGGGTTTTACAGCCTTAAAACATATACAGTAATTGTTTAAAATATTGCTGACTACTTCGTGGATTTCGCTATTGCGGGTTATTTTTAGAATCTAACCCCCACGATAAACGAGGGACCACTGTACAAAATAACTTTCACATTCTCAGAAGAGGGAAAAATGCCACTGATCATGGGAATTAAATTACAAATACTTGAAAAAGACATTGCCTGAATACTGTACAAACAGGTGGTTGTCAGACTGATGTCCAACTGTCTTTTGGAAAAGGACATACGGCAAGGGTACAAAAAGTCGGGGAAGTAGTTGTTGATAAGATCCAATCACGTAGCAAATCTGGATGTACGTCACCGATTCCAATACTCTGCAGCTATGTCCATCAACATAACCCGAGTTGCCAAATTAAAACAGGGTCAGCAGTATTTTACAAAAGTCTCTGTTTTAGCTAGATATGCACTGGTCTGATATTGATCTAATACTGATCCAAACAGCTTGATTGGGCATCGTGACATGTCTCCGATCCACAGGCTGATCTGTTCAGTTGTATGTAAACCAACATGTCTGTACTATGTCACAATTGTAGACAAAAATATTATTAGAGTGGAGATAGCTTTGATCCGCTGAAGTGACAGAACATGTCGGTGTAGAACCCACCTCTTCATTGAAGAGTTTGCTTGTCTCCTTCTTTATCGGGTCTATGAGCTGCACCTGGCCGGCGGAGAAGCCCACAAGCAGAGAGACACTCTCTGCTGTAGCAGTGAGGGGGTTGAAGTCATGACATGTGGGCTGCGTTCCTTTGTATATCCTCTTGTCTATGGGCTTACTCAGATCAGCAGCCTGCAATGATACGCATGTAGATGAAGAAAAAAATGCAAGTATTGTGATTATGATGCAGATTTATGCAGCTCCTATTTACTTTGTTAAAGTAAACGTTACATGTAAGGTGACCTCTAGGTTTCAATGGCACCATTTATCTCAAATCTCAAAGTTAAATTAGACTTTTGTCCAAATATGAAAACTGACAATTTATCTGTCAGCCACAGCCAAATTAATTAAACAAGTAATTCAGTTTAAAGAAAAATGTCCTTCAAATAAATCCTCTTGATGCCATTTGCTGGGACAAATATGAGACATGGAACTGGATGATATACTGAATCTGCTCTTTGTTGTTAAAAAGAAAGATGGCAATTAATTTTTACTCCTGGGATGTAATTATCTTAAAAGGAAGGGAAACTCCACTATTAATTAAGTGTATAAGAGATAAAGCTGTCTAATGTCTTTGGAGTTATGAAGCACTAAATAATTTCAAGATTTCTGGCAGGCTGTGGTACTTAAAACTGTCAAAATATTGCTAAGGTTGCTGCTTTGCAAACCAATATCATGTATTTCCCCACAATCAATTCCCTACAGATTCAATCATCATATAGTACTTCCCAAACCACTCAGTATGAATAGTACATTTCTCTTGCTCGTTCAGTTTAGGATAGATGGCTTACTGCCTGCCAAGTTCAGCTACCCATTGAAAATCCACACGACAGTAATTACCTCAAACACAGGCTCAGTCTGGACTTCTGGCTGTGTGCTGTACAGTTACATTCTGAAGGTCAACTCGCTGAGGGAAGTGACCGTCTACCAGTGGATTTAGAGGCAAGACACACTAATTAATCCATAGAACAGATTAGATCATTAGAGAGGGTTTCCCCACAGATTTTTCAACGTCTCTTCTAATCCACATCAGGGAGCAGGGCCTTTTCTATCCATCTAGTCCTATTCTTACTTTCATCTAAAACGGTAACTGGCAGTGTTTTCTTAGTCGCTGTCATGTGCATGATGCATCACTATTTGACCTGCAGTGAAGTCTCAGATGTTCCTCATTAGATGACTTCAAGTCACTTCAAGATGTGGGCACATCTTCCCCTTTTGTCAGCAGACTACTGTTGAATATCATTAGATAGACAGGGTAAAATATATGCTGTCAGGGTGAGCTAATAAAATCAAATGCTACAGGCAACAGGTGCCAATTACATTTTGGGCAAACATGTTTTATGGGAGACACATTTTGCTTTTTAGCATGTGTACCAGATGTGGTTAGAGATGCAGACGATATCAAATGACATACGTATCCGTGGGAACAAGCATGAATCAGTTAAGGACTCATGTGTGCCTCTGTTTTAAACAGTAGCATGAAAAATCTAAGGTCACACCAGCTGTGCTGCCGGACAGTACACAACAAACTGACTGATGCATGAGCTTGAGGCTTTATTTATTTTTTAATTATCTGAAGTTATCTGCATTCTGAAACTGTCCTCTGCTTGCTGTCACTGGGTGTCCATTTGTGATTATGGGAGGTCAAGTCAATTTTCCTTGGGAGCAATAGAGTGACTTTGGATACATTTATTTAAAGTAATTATAATAAATCAAAAATTAGGTGATGACAATTATCCCACAATAGCTTTATGCAGTAATAAGCAATATCACAGCATACATTTTTCTTTTGAGTGTATTTTGTTTATATTGTAGGCTAAAGTTCTTACAAAATGTTTCATAGTTGTGTTTTTAAGTCACTTTTCTTCATGCATATTTTAATTAATTGATATGAATGTTCAACCTCTAGAATCTGAATATGGTTGTCATGTTCTTACCATAAAGAATAGTCTGAAGCCACAAATAACAATTTGGTTTGTTTCTCCTTCAATCAAGCCAACAAATCAGCTTCTAAAGTTGAAAGAAATCACTTGACCTTCATAATGACTAATCATTCAGTCATCGGCTAACTGAATGAAAATCTGTTCTTAGAGCAACACATGACATGCAGAACACTTGTACCTCCATCTTAAGCCCAGCAGATATTACTGCCAGAAATGGGATTGTTTTATGACATACCAATAACATGTGGCAATCGCTTAGTTCAGTTGGACTGTACTATAGGTTAGTTAACACAACAATCCTTCCTAAAAAGCTCTACGTGTAGTCAGCTGAACCTATGTGGCACAATGGCTTCATCCTATTTTTGGATGGCGTTTTGTTCAAGTCTACAAAAAGAAAAACATGAACCTAACTGTTCTTTCCTGTAAGATTTGTACTATTCTGTGAAGTTGCCAGAGTTGAGTACACCCGTAGACTGTTTATGAAGCATGGCTGCTTTGTTAGATTTTCTTTTCTGTTACCACATCATCAGCATGATCATCACTGTCACAGCTGCCTCCTCCAAACAAGATCAAACTGCACTGACATCATCTCTGTGTGCAACCAAAGAGTGGCATCACGTTGCATCACATCCACTGCCTGGCAATACAGAGCACACATCCTTACATCACTTTCAATTTAACAGCTAATAATCATAAGAAAAATAAAGCCTATGTCTATGATGAGGCACAAAGAGGAAGACACTGCTGTTGATTTGACACTCACACCAGTTCTATTAACAGAAGACATAAACAAAAGCATCTTGAGAAGTGACTAGTCATAATCACGTTTTCTTCATTGCATCGCTACTTGTCAGTGACCGACAACTCAAACAATGTAGAAACTGGCGGACTTTGAAGTGTGCCCAACTCTTACTGAGCCAAAACAACTGTGGCGATGTTAGCTAAGAATGCTAATTAGCTCATAACTTAGCCTGGTTTGCTACATGGCCTTGGCTTGACAACCTGCGCACTTCAATGACAGAAGCTAAGAGAGTTGACAGCCAAGGTGCGACATGTATGAAGGTGGCAAATCAATGGACTTCTCGCGGACAGAGCGGGCTTCGAAGCTGCAGTCAGCATTGTTTACCTTTCTCACGCCTTTGTAGATATAAAAGTATAGTTCCCGGCCCACATTGAAACAGATCCTGTCGCCGTTGCCGGACTGGTCGTTTACATTGACGAAGGAGACCTTGACAGGGTTGGAGCCCTGTGAGTTGAAAGGCACCCTGTTCGGGCGGCTGTATTCGGAGTGAGTGAGGAGTTTGTAGACGCCTTCTCGTGTGGTGAATTGAGTTTTAATTTCGTTCATCTCCTTCCCTCCTCCCTCCGCCGCCATCTTGGAAATTGGCGTTCATCCTTGTCAGAGCCCCGGATGTACCAACAGCGCATGCGTTGGCCAGTTGAAGCCCAACAGGCATGCGTACAGAAAACTAGAAAGTCATGTGAGGCCAGACTGAGACTACAAAATAAACTGTGAATAATTAGAAAACGCCCACTTTTACAGAGAAAAGATCGTTTGGAGTGTGCAGTAAATATCATACAGAAAATACAGGCAGTCTAAATAAATTCCTGAGCATTCTCGTGACAGAGAATTTATAATAGCTTTAATATAAACTAAGACGCTGATTTAACTATGGAAGTAGCAACTACCCCCAGTATATAAACCTGCCCCATTCCGCTCTAAATGTCAGCAAAGCTCATCTCTTTGACTTCTCACTTTACACAAGCACCATCTTATTTCTGCAAACTATTTCAACTAGATGGAATCTAACTCCCAGCTTTGGAAAATATCATCTTACAGTGATTGCGACAGTTCTCTACAGTTACATGGACACTCAGCTTCTAGCAGTGTCTACTATCTACTGGAAACATCAGGATTGCGTAATAGATGTGGCAAAGCGTAATACACTGCCATCATCTGGTCAGACTCGATCACATACATCAGACTAGGATTAGTCTTTTATCCTAATCATATTATTGACTCCATTGTGATAAAAGCCTCATTCATTCACTCACTCATTCATACATTCATTCACTCATTCATTACATGTTGTGAAGCTGTAAATATGCAAACTCAAGCACAAACCAAAATAAGGTGAGTATTTTCAGTATTTCTTAGCACTGATTCAACAAACCTATGAAACCTACTGGAACCATAGACACCATTCTTCTTTTTGGTGGTGCTGCTGAAGATTACTGGTTATCACAGGCCAAGATCCCCCATAGATGCTGAGATTAGGCTACACCATATGGTTCATACAGGGGCATTATCATCCTAGAAGACACCATTCATTTTTCCATTAATATGTCACCCCTGTGTAAATTGGCCTCAGACAGCCTAAACGTTTTTTGTCCTCTCACTAATGGCTTATGTCAAGTAATAGTAGCCTATGTTTTGTAAATGAACTTTTCATTAGGCTTTGTATTGTGCAACATTCTCTCCCAAGCAAAGTGACGTATGTCCAATGGAAAGCACTGGGTTTCAGTTTCAACTTGTAATAGTTTGTGACACACACGAACAGGCCTAATCATGTTTTCACTGACATAAATTATCCATTTAGCACTTCCTGACAGTATCATTTATGACATTTATTTTCCCACGCACGTTAAATTATCACTGTACTTTTTCTGTAACAAACAGGTATCTCCACCAAACAATCTCACTGCACTAAAGTTTAAACACTGAATACTGTGTAGAATCAAAATTTATATTTGTTAAACTTCACTGCACTGTAAGACAAAGGCTTAGTGTAGGACCCACACCAAATCCTTACTTTCATCACTTGTCTGTGGTTACTGGACCAGAGCTTTCTAAAAAGTAAACCCTTGCATTTGTGGGTCATAAATCTTAAGACAGCTGCAAACCCCTCCTGATGGTTACATTTTTTAGATGACGCAAATCCCAGAAAATTGATTAGTAAGTGGCACAAATGCTGTAAAGTTTACTATAGTGGTAGAAGCTGTGAGATAAACTTAAATACACATAAAAATGTCAAGGAGTATAGTTGTAATGTGTAACACTGATGAGATTAGTGTAAATTAGTTAATGTCCCACTGAAACTTGTTGTTGCAGTGATTTGCCCAACTGAAACTTGTGATTGTCACCCAAGTCTTGAGGGCCAAAAAAAGATGTTATTCTGGCATCCATAGGAAGGCCATGGTGTGTGTCCAGTGGGGCACCATGACAGCAGCTGATAGCGAAGGCAATGCACAGCTGTGACGACAAGGGCGGGTGTGGGGCCTAATATCCAGACAAGCTATCAGGAAAGCTCTCATCTTGAGTGACAGGCACTTCTTGTGACTCTGCAGCCCTATAAGGGCAATAAAGTTTAGGGCTCTGGTCTCTCCCTCACAACCCCCCTTCCAGGCTTTTCTTAACACCCCCCCCCTTACTGTAGTGAACATATCTTCTGGAAGCTTCTGAATGGGAGCTTCGAGAAACCACCCCTTAAGTATAAAAAGACACGGTTATGTCACACGGTCTGCATAGAGTCATAGGACACTGACTTGAACAGGAGCAGCGCACAGTTGGACCTCTTCAAGAAGAGAAGACGACCACAGTAATTCTTTTGACTGCTATCGTAGAGAGGTGACAGAAGACGAAATATTTCTAAGGTAAGAGTGGATCACTAAAAACAAAATATTGGTTCTGCATTACAGTTTGGCTAAAAAACATACCAGCAGCAGTAGTTATAGTAACAGTAAAAAGCCTAAATGTGGCAATAAATAGGTTGCACAAAAGTGATTTAACTAAAAAAAACAAATAAACCAAGCTTACATTTAAGTACATGTGATTCAAATATTTGTTATAAAAGTAGTAGTAGTGTGGCACAATAACTTTTTTTTTATGTGACTGTACTATGCAGAAAGCACATGGCATGGAGGGTCACCCTGACTCTAAATGAATGGGAGTAATGGCTGATGAGTAGAAAAGTGATAGTTAGATGAAATGAGAGCTCAATTACATATTGATGTAAAAATCTTATTATAGATGGGGAACTGATATTAAACTGTAGGTGAAATTTCATTTTCACTGTTTTACAGAAGCCTTAAATAATGTTTCTTTTTGGCACTTTTTGTCTTGCAAATACAGTGACTCATAAAAAGGAGATCAAAAGAACATTAAAGTCAAACACTAATTATGTAAAATTTATTTGTTTCACATCCTTAAAAAAATGTGCTATATACAGTACGACACATGTTGAAGCTGTGGGGGTTGGGGAAAGCGTCAAAACTCCACCCATTGACCAAATGGTCTGCCTTTGATTGACAGAGAGAACATGTGCTGATGTACCAGCAGCCATTGCTACTGCCGTAATGCCATATGGCCATGACATGGTGGCCAAAGAGCTTTCAGATAAAAATTAAAGAAAAATACACAGTACATTAATTGCTATGATATTTTTGAGCCAAATCAAATTTTGAAAAAGCCATAACTACATAATTAAAGAGTGTTAATTACTATTTAATGCAATCATAACAGCATGTACTACTTTTCCACAGATGCCTGAGAGTGCTGGACACGTTATGGAGGAGGAGGTGGAGACCTTTGCCTTCCAGGCTGAGATTGCTCAGCTGATGTCCCTTATTATCAACACTTTCTACTCAAACAAAGAGATCTTCCTTAGAGAGCTCATCTCCAACTCCTCAGATGTAAGTTGTTGAATGAAATCAGCCACTTTTTCAGTATAGTACATATTCCAAATAGCACTGTTTAATAATACTGATATCCTTTTTTCCCCGCAGGCCTTGGACAAAATCAGATATGAAAGCTTGACAGACCCCAGCAGACTTGAGTCATGCAAGGAGCTAAAGATTGAAATCAAGCCTGACCTGCACGCTCGCACCCTCACCTTGATTGACACGGGTATCGGCATGACCAAGGCCGACCTGATCAACAACCTGGGTACAATTGCCAAGTCTGGCACCAAGGCTTTCATGGAGGCTCTGCAGGCTGGAGCTGATATCTCCATGATTGGTCAGTTTGGTGTGGGTTTCTACTCTGCCTACCTGGTGGCTGAGAAGGTGACGGTCATTACCAAGCATAATGATGACGAGCAGTACATGTGGGAGTCTGCAGCTGGAGGCTCATTCACAGTCAAACCCGACAATGGTA
The DNA here is from genome assembly GCA_037367365.1 of Apogon talboti. Taxonomy (NCBI): domain Eukaryota; kingdom Metazoa; phylum Chordata; class Actinopteri; order Kurtiformes; family Apogonidae; genus Apogon; species Apogon talboti. The sequence continues at coordinate 10,747,181 of JAPQRQ010000017.1, forward strand.
ACTTTTAGTCTTTTCATTATTTCATCAGTCTAATCAATTTTTTTTTTACACTGAATATAGTTCAACCTATTATGCAGCAATATTCTGATTTGTTGGTTGCATTGCTGCTTGTAGGGGAGCCCATTGGCAGAGGCACTAAAGTCATTCTTCACCTGAAGGAAGATCAGACAGAGTACTGCGAGGAGAAACGTGTCAAGGAAGTTGTGAAGAAGCACTCACAGTTCATTGGTTACCCTATTACACTTTATGTAAGTTCCCAGACAGACAATTAGCAATAAAACCTACTTAAAGTCTCTCAGTAATCAATTTAAAAAGGTAATGACAAACTTTGACTTTAAACTTCTTTATATTCAAGGTGGAGAAGACAAGGGAGAAGGAGGTCGACTATGATGAAGGAGAGAAGGAGGAGGAAGTTGAGAAAGAGGCTGCTGAGAACAAAGACAAGCCTAAGATTGAAGATGTGGGCTCTGATGAGGACGAGGACTCTAAGGATGGCAAGAATAAGCGCAAGAAGAAGGTCAAGGAAAAGTACATCGACGCTCAGGAGCTGAACAAGACCAAGCCCATCTGGACCCGTAACCCTGACGACATCACCAATGAGGAGTACGGAGAGTTTTACAAGAGTCTTACCAATGACTGGGAGGACCACCTGGCTGTCAAGGTTAGTTAAATTAACCCAGGATAAACACAGAAAGAATGTCTACCTACTTTGTTTTTTTGTTTTGCAAGTCTTATCACCTCTAACGTCATTGTTTCTTGTCTCTGCAGCATTTCTCCGTGGAGGGTCAGCTTGAGTTCCGTGCTTTGCTGTTTGTGCCGAGAAGAGCTGCTTTTGACCTGTTTGAAAACAAGAAAAAGAGAAACAACATCAAACTCTACGTGCGCAGGGTTTTCATTATGGATAATTGTGAGGAGCTGATTCCAGAGTACCTCAGTAAGTATGAATACACACATTAAAAGACATTTACATAGTTTAATTTTTATATCTAAGATATGAAATACCTCCTTATTGAGCTTTATCTGTATGACTGATGTTCTCACTTTATTATCTCCAGATTTCATCAAGGGTGTAGTAGACTCTGAGGATCTGCCCCTGAACATCTCCAGAGAGATGCTGCAGCAGAGCAAGATTCTGAAGGTCATCCGCAAGAACCTGGTCAAGAAGTGCTTGGAACTCTTCACTGAGCTAGCTGACGACAAGGACAACTACAAGAAATACTATGAGCAGTTCTCAAAGAACATCAAGGTAGGTAGATCCATCTGAATATGGTGTTCAACCCTAACCCTCTCATATGGAGGATTTGAATTTCACTTTAGAGACTAATTTCAATGTTAACCGTCATTCCATGTTTCAGCTTGGCATCCATGAAGATTCGCAGAACAGAAAGAAGTTGTCTGACCTTCTGCGATACTACACCTCAGTCTCTGGGGATGAGGTGGTTTCCCTGAAAGACTATGTCTCACGCATGAAGGACAACCAGAAACACATCTACTACATCACTGGTTAGCTATTTAACTTTCAATACAAAACATTATTGCCCTAAAAAGGTTATTTTAAATTTGGCAAATAGAATACCTATCATCAGAACATATCAATAACAGCTTTTTAATAACTCTTACAGGTGAGACCAAAGACCAGGTGGCCAACTCTGCCTTTGTAGAGCGCCTTCGCAAAGCCGGCCTTGAGGTTATTTACATGATTGAGCCCATTGATGAGTACTGTGTACAGCAGCTGAAGGAGTACGATGGAAAGAACCTGGTGTCTGTGACCAAGGAAGGCCTGGAACTGCCTGAGGATGAGGATGAGAAGAAGAAGCAGGAGGAACTTGCAGCTAAATTTGAGAACCTTTGCAAGATCATGAAGGACATCCTTGATAAGAAGATTGAAAAGGTAATATTTCTTTTCATGGAAACCGCAGAATCTTGATTTAAAGTAACCTACATTGGTATCACAGTGTATGATACCATATATCATATGATGGTAAAAATATTTCAATTTGCTGCAGCTGATAACTAAACCCACAAACTTTTCTCACTTACAGGTTACAGTCTCCAATCGCTTGGTGTCCTCCCCCTGCTGTATTGTTACCAGCACCTATGGCTGGACGGCCAATATGGAGAGGATCATGAAATCTCAGGCCTTGAGAGATAACTCCACCATGGGCTACATGACAGCTAAGAAGCATCTTGAGATCAACCCTGCGCATCCAATCATTGAAACCTTGAGGGAGAAGGCAGAAGCTGATAAGAATGATAAAGCTGTGAAGGACCTGGTCATCCTTCTGTTTGAGACTGCACTGCTGTCTTCAGGTTTCACACTGGAAGACCCCCAGACCCATGCCAACCGCATCTACAGAATGATCAAGCTGGGTCTTGGTGAGTTGCTGATATCAAAGATTGGACCAGAATGCTCATTACATTTGTTTATTGTGTAGTGAAGTTGAGAGGCTTTTGTGTCTAATGAATGTACTTTTCAATCACAGGTATTGATGATGATGACTCTGCAGTGGAGGATCTAATTCAGCCTGCTGATGAAGATATGCCTGTTCTGGAAGGAGATGACGATACATCAAGAATGGAGGAAGTTGATTAAAAATACTTAGCAAACGCTTTTTTTCTATTTATTTTTTGCTATTGCAAATAGACATTTCAATCTTACACAATTCTGTTTTCTGTAACAGTATCAGTAACAGTAACAGTTGAATAAATTATATTTAAAAATGTTTTAGGCTATAGACCACAGTGTGGCATAGCAGTACATTTTATCAGCTGCTTAAACATACTTACAACGAGTAAGAGTAATATAAAGTCATTTGGAATATGACTTATGTCTCTTTTTGTAACTCTAACTTTTTTTTATGATACACATTAACATTTCTAATAAAATGTCTTCAGAAATAAGATCTGTGCTGTATTCTGGTGGTCTTCATTCATTTTCTCAGTTTGTCAGACTTCTACTAACACAAATTTGTCAGAACATGAAGAATGTGTGATTTCTTCTTTTGGAAAGCTCTTATTTCCATTTTAATTTTCTGGAATTTTCAGTGAACTCAGCATGGTTCACTCATAGTTTCTGCTGCCGCACGACTTCCTCAGCCGGCACTTCCAGCCCGCCTTTAACCCCGCCTCCCTTACCTCATATGGTAAAAGAGGCGGCTACAGATACTGGGATTGACAGCTTGAAGGGCCTATCAGCGGCCTCCACCGAGCTGTAGCGAAGATGATTCCAGATGGTTCTGGAAGCTCAGGATTTCTCGAATGCTCGGAACGGGTACATAAACGGAACAGCCCCGACGTCCCTCATCCGTAGTCGTCCACTTGTCTTCTCCACGGAGACAACCGGTACACATTTCTCATTTGAGTTTTCGATAAACGGAGGACCAAGGTAAGTGAATGACATATCAACTGAATGGGGATGCTACCCGTCAGTATATAGAATCTCTAAGCTCGACATTCATGGTACTTGTCATCTAACGTTAGCTTAACTGTTCCAAAGCTGTTAGCACGAGATTTATTATTTAACTTAACCTTATTGTATAAAGTGACACCAATGACAAAGTATTTAAACGTGCTTAGCAGTTAATGTAAGATGATATCTAGTATAATGTTTAATTGATTATTAAGAGATTGGAACTATGAGATAACCAGACATGTAATTCCTTTTTAATGGAGCTTTGACTGTTGCAAAGTTGATTGCCACGTTGGAGTTTTTTTTTTACATTGCAAACTTTGTCTCAGATTATGTTGGCAACCATCCTGTCCTTCTATCCAGTGCATTATCAGATACTGGAAGACAGCAGGACCATGGACCACATGGTGCATTCCTGGTGCACTTGTCAAGCAGGAATTATGTTAAGCAGGCGTGTTACTAAATGAACCTTAATCAGATTTGCGAAGCCCAGAGATTTGTTTCGATTTGAACCCCCCCTCACTATTAAGAGAATAGAGATAAGTGACTTGAGATGAAATGAGTTAAGTACAGACGGTCATTCACAGAACCTCGAACTGTAAGAGGAGGAGCTTTTCATTCCTATGGAAACTGCTAGAGGTCTCTTCGCCTCCTGGTACCTTCTAGAAACTTGCATTTCATCAGGGAAACCAGCAGGTGGTGTTATTTTTGCTGATGCACTATTCCAGCCACGTGCTCACCTTTGATTAAACAGTCTTGTTAATAAGTCCATTTCTTAACGTCTCAGTACTTGTCTCATGTATTCAAGTGTGGCCACATGATGTCCTTTATTACTTAGCCTCTGTGACTTGTGTAAAGACCCTCTAGGTTTTCAATTGACCTTAATACAATTGGTACCTTTTCAGGTCTCAAAACAGTTATTTTTATATGTATCATGCTATTTTTAGAGATAGAATGAAATGGCAGTAAGCTAGGATTTTAGGAAGAATTTTACATAGAAGAACATTAATCGGAGCACTGCATAAGCATTTTACCCTCTCGTCTGTATGTAACATCTACAAAAATCACTTTTTGACTGGGATGGAATAATTGTAGTCATGCAAGACACACAAGGCATGAAAATACTAATACATTACTGCAATGTTATGATTGTTACATTTGAGTCAACAGCATTGTTGTAATTGTAAAGAAATTATTGAAATTGGCATTATGGCACTGTCTATGTTGAACATAAGGGTATTTTCCTTTTTTAAATTACCTAAAGGTTATTGGTTCTTGTAGGTGTGTTAGTTAAGGTGCAGAACAACATGGACGCTGTCCTCACACAGATGATACAAACAAAACAAAGATAATGAATCAAATTTAAGTCTGCTCTTTGATTTATTTTGTACGAAGTATTTGTTTCAGTATAATTAAGGGACCTCCCAAGGCTGTGTACACTATGTTACAGTGTAAAGTTATGTGCCAGTAATAGAACAAAATATTTAAACATATGTGTATATTTTTTAGATAATAATAATAATAATAATAATAATAATAATAATTGGATTTCTGTATTGCTTTTCAAGGTGCCCAAAGTTCTTTACATTATTGATCCATTATTCATTCACTCTCATTTATTGTATGTGATGTTTCATAAGAAGTGCTTTCCTCTGTGCAGATGCCTGAGTTACACGACCAACCAATGGAGGAGGAGGCTGAGACTTTCGCATTCCAAGCTGAGATTGCTCAGCTAATGTCTCTGATTATCAACACTTTTTATTCCAACAAAGAGATCTTCCTCAGGGAGATCATCTCCAACTCCTCAGATGTAAGTTTATCTTGTTATAACTTGTAAAAAAATTTAATAATGATAAATGATGACATGACATTAAATGCAAAGGAATCTAGAAGTTAATATATATCTTTACCTCCTAGGCCCTGGACAAAATCCGCTATGAGAGCCTGACTGATCCCACTAAGCTGGACACCGGCAAGGATCTTAAAATTGAAATCATTCCCAACAAAGAGGAGCGCACCCTCACCTTGATTGACACAGGTATTGGCATGACCAAGGCCGACCTGATCAACAACCTGGGTACAATCGCCAAGTCTGGCACCAAGGCTTTCATGGAGGCTCTGCAGGCTGGAGCTGATATCTCCATGATTGGTCAGTTTGGTGTGGGATTCTACTCTGCCTACCTGGTGGCTGAGAAGGTGACAGTTGTTACCAAGCACAATGATGATGAGCAGTATGCCTGGGAATCATCTGCTGGAGGCTCATTCACAGTCAAAGTTGACACCTGTAAGTAATGTAATGTAAGGATTTTACATAGTTACTGAGATATAATAGATTTGTGTTGTTTTTTTTTTTTTAGGGTTAATATTATTTTAATTAATCTTTGTCATATACAGCTGAGCCCATGGGTCGTGGCACCAAGGTTATTTTGCACCTAAAAGAAGATCAGACAGAATACCTTGAAGAGCGAAGAGTCAAAGAAATTGTGAAGAAACACTCACAGTTTATTGGCTACCCAATCACACTATTTGTAAGTAATGGTTTAAGTTAATATTTAACTTTTATTGTTTTGTGGGATTTATTTACATTTTAAAAGATTTCAAATGGCACAAATGTGTAAGTAAAGCTGCACCTTGCGTAGTTCATTGGCATTTTTGGTTCAGTAAAAGTGTAATGTACTGGGAATACTGTTGGGTTTGTGCTTGCTTTTCATTGATGGCCATTAACTGATTGGCTGCTGTTTAGGTGGAGAAAGAGCGTGACAAGGAAGTGAGTGATGATGAGGCAGAGGAGGAGGAGAAGGAAAAAGAGAAGGATGAAGAAGAGGAAAAGGACGAGGACAAGCCTGAAATTGAGGATGTCGGTTCAGATGATGAGCACGACCATGACAAGTGTTCAGACAAAAAGAAGAAGAAGAAGAAGATCAAGGAAAAGTACATTGATCAGGAAGAGCTCAACAAGACCAAACCTTTGTGGACCCGTAACCCTGACGACATCACAAATGAGGAATATGGAGAATTTTACAAGAGTCTCACCAATGACTGGGAGGACCACCTGGCTGTTAAGGTTAGAATCTTAGAGCTCTTCTGTTAATCTTTAAATGTATATATTATTTGCATTTGGCTTGTTTATGTAAAATGATGCACTGACACTGACTATTTTTCCCCACAGCACTTTTCAGTAGAGGGCCAGCTTGAATTCCGTGCCCTGCTCTTTGTGCCTCGGCGTGCTCCCTTTGACCTTTTTGAGAACAAGAAGAAGAAGAACAATATTAAACTGTATGTGCGCAGGGTGTTCATCATGGACAACTGCGACGAGCTCATTCCTGAGTATCTCAGTGAGTATTAACTGAACTGTGAAATTGCCAATTAAAGATGTGAGATAGAACTTCATGAAGTTCTTCAGGTTCATGAAGTAAATTAAAATAGATAACCACTTGCTATGTGTATATAGAATGTAAGGAACAATAAAACTTTACAGGGATACAGTTTTTATTAGTTGCCTTCATTTCTCCCTCTAGATTTCATCAAGGGTGTAGTAGACTCTGAGGATCTGCCCCTGAATATCTCCAGAGAGATGCTGCAGCAGAGCAAGATTCTGAAGGTCATCCGCAAGAACCTGGTCAAGAAGTGCTTGGAACTCTTCACTGAGCTAGCTGAGGACAAGGACAACTACAAGAAATACTATGAGCAGTTCTCAAAGAACATCAAGGTTAGTGTGTGACTCGCTTTCCTTACCTTGTTTCACATAAATGCTCTGCACTTACCTTGGTTCGATGTTAAATGTTTTGACAAATCAGGTCAAATATGAACTCACTTCCAGTAATATGAAGCTTGCATATTACTAAGTCACAGTGCTTTACAAGAACCTTTGGTAATGCAGTTAATGATTACCACGTGTTCCTGTGACCTTTTCAGGCAGTAGCCATCTGTCTGATCCTTTCGCCATATTGTCCCAATGAAAAGCTGCTTTGAGGCTCATTAGGAGCTCCTTAGTGCCATCTTCTGTTGTCTGAATGGAATATTCTACTTATCAGTGACTGCAGCTTATTACCAGCATAATACCACTGATAGTATCATATGTGTTTTATCTCACTTTGCACACTGTCATGTAGAGAGATGTTGTAAATGTTGCCAGTGTTAAAATATAAGTAGTTTGATATATAACATCAACATGCACCATGTCTGTCAGGTGCAGTTTGTTCATGACCATTATATCTTCTCTTTTTTTTATTTATTTATTTATTTATTTTAGCTTGGCATCCATGAAGATTCTCAGAACAGGAAGAAGTTGTCTGAACTGCTGCGATACTACACCTCAGCCTCTGGAGATGAGATGGTTTCCCTGAAAGATTATGTCACACGCATGAAGGACAACCAGAAACACATCTACTACATCACTGGTGCGGATGCTTTTCTTCTTTAATTGCCAGTCTTAATGTATACTGTGCTATAGGACTTTATATGAATGACAAATTTGCTGTGATATTTCAGGTGAGACCAAAGACCAAGTGGCCAACTCAGCCTTTGTGGAGCGCCTTCGCAAAGCTGGCCTAGAGGTTATTTACATGATCGAGCCCATTGATGAGTACTGTGTACAGCAGCTGAAGGAGTTTGAGGGCAAGAACCTGGTGTCTGTGACCAAGGAAGGCCTGGAGCTTCCTGAAGACGAGGATGAGAAGAAGAAGCAGGAGGAAAAGAAAACTCAGTTTGAGAACCTTTGCAAGATCATGAAGGACATCTTGGAGAAGAAGGTGGAGAAGGTGAGGAGAATTGACAGGATCTGTCGCCACGTATTAATTGTTTGCTGTTGTGTGTAATTCACTGACAAGAAAATTGAGGCAAAAGATAGCATTAACTCTGTATCTCCACAGGTCACTGTGTCCAACCGTCTTGTCTCATCCCCTTGCTGCATCGTCACTAGCACCTATGGCTGGACAGCCAACATGGAGAGGATCATGAAGGCCCAGGCCCTCAGAGATAACTCCACCATGGGCTATATGGCTGCTAAAAAGCACCTTGAGATTAATCCTGATCACCCAATTGTGGAGACACTGAGGCAGAAGGCAGAGGCCGACAAGAACGACAAATCTGTGAAGGATCTGGTCATCCTTCTGTTTGAGACCGCTCTGCTCTCCTCAGGATTCACCCTGGATGACCCCCAGACCCACTCCAATCGCATCTACAGAATGATCAAGCTGGGTCTTGGTGAGTAGTTTATTTCAACTTCAGAAACTTGATGAAACAAGTTGTGTTTAATATTATGGTATAGCAGTTGTCATAGTTGTGACTCAGCATCTGTTTGGCTCTCTTCTAGGCATTGATGAAGATGATCTAACTTCAGATGATACCCCATCTGCTCCCACTGAGGACATGCCCCCTCTTGAGGGTGATGACGATGACACATCCAGGATGGAGGAGGTGGATTAGGGTCTTAATTTCCTGATAGCTTTGGGAAGTAGCACTAAATAAAGTCTCAAGTTTAATGTTGTGAATGAGCCTGGAATGTCCCTCCATGAAATTCCATTTATTTCCCCTTGAATTGACCATATACAGTTCAGAGTCATTCCTTTAGTATTTTTGTTTGTCACTTTTTGTATTTTGAGTTGTATCAATGCATTTTGTTTTTATATTTATTGACATTCCAATGTTTGTGTTCTTGTTTTAACTGTAAATATATCAGAACTGTTATTTGAAATGGTGGGTCCCATGAATAAAAAGTTTACCACGTTAATGGCCATGTCTTGTGTTTACATTACACATTAGATTCAGGTTCTTTATTCTTACACAGATGCTAAGTTTGTGTTTAGCTCTCTTGGATGACTGAGTGTAAATTTTACAAAATTTAAGCATTCTTATGTAGCTAGATCACATGAATGTTTTATCTAGGCTAACTATTCACCCTATTGAATCATTTCTCAGATTTTAGCCCCAGTGACATGCATCTTGTATAGGTGTTAATATGTGGTAATCAGAAGATATTTTATATTATACATTTCATATATA
>JAPQRQ010000017.1:10766163-10777454 GCA_037367365.1 Apogon talboti
CCCCCACCCCCCTTTGCGGCTGTGAATGGACTCCTCCATGGGCCGCCTCTAAGACCATTGTAATTTTAACAACCACTAATAACTCAAAAAGTATTAGTCGGATAAATAAATTGTTTTTGCCAGTCTGATCCTTGACCCTAGATACATAAGTACTCCAAAAGGCAAAGGCTAGCTCTGTCCGGTTGTTCAGTTATAAAACAGATAATCATACACACACACGCACACAGAGGCCACTTGGCTTTTATAATATAGATAGCCACTTTGTGGAGTACATAAATGAGGATTGCTTGAGGATATAGTTAGAGCTCTGTCTCTATGACTGGATGCTACTTAAGGGGGAAGGAAGTCTAAGTCGAGCTACTGTTACGAGGGTTTGTCTACTGTATCCATAGGCCTTTTCCCCTGAATAGATTTGAACCATAAGCGCTTATTACCAAGGACCATGACATTGTAATGGGAAAATCAGCAGACCTGTAAATGACTTGCTCAGCTGTGTCTGTTCCTGCTGGGCTACAGCAGTAGAAAGCTGTGGTTTAACATAAGCAAGCCCTCCATCCCATCCAGGGCAGACTCACACTTCCACTCTCTCTTTCCACTGCCAGAAATAGACAGATACTGCAAAAAGCCCGATCGATGCATGTGCCAAAAGAGCATTTGGAGAGTTTTTGTAACAAGTGGGTGTGTTTAGTGTTGTCGTCTTAGTCAGAACAGCAGACCTTCAGATGGTAGGCCGACCCATGACTAGGTAAACAGAATGACAAGAGAGGACCCTTTATATACACAGACTAGACTACAGGATGACATCCATACATTGTGCTGTTTTTTAACACTAAGGTCATTGGCTCCAACATCTTGGAGGGAGGTAGGCATATTAAATAGACACAGTCAGATCATAGAAATCAGGAGCTACAGCCAAATATGACAATGATGATAATTTTGACTTCAACTGCCACCTACAGCAGCTCCAAAGCAGAGGTAGAAACCCATAAGAAACACCTATGATCTGTGTCTGTGATGTAGAACAGCTGTGCACCAAGTACAATTATTTTATTAAAGTTACACAAAGTCTTTACATAGTTGGTCTATGAAAAGCTAAAAATGTGCCAGAGTTGTTGTATAAATCAAAGATCCACTCTGTGTACAACTATGTCTGCCATCAAAAGTTCTACTGTTTCTGACTATCAGTAATTAGTATAAAAGGGTTCTGTGTAGCTTTTGTCAACAGAACTGTTTCTCCCTAAACTGGACCATACACTACACAGCTTTGTATGCTTTGAATACCAGCTCTCTCTTTACATAGAAAAGACTGTTTGGATTGGCTTCATTGCTGCAGGTCTGGTTATTAAATGCGAATCCTCACGGGGTCAGAAAAATCAGTTTGAACAGGAAATGAATTCTTTGTTGCCATTTTTTCGTAACGTATTGATTTTCATGGAGTCTGCTTAAAGTGTGGTAGCACAGTACAAATAAACTGCAAATTTTAGCCTAGAATTTTGTTGAAACATATTCACTAATTTTATTATTGAATTGCAGTAAACATAGACAGTAAACATGGGGCCTAGTGCGTCATGGTGATTTAGATGATACACTTCCATCTATAGGCTATATGTCTACTGACTATCAATATTTCCATCTTTGGAGTTAAATGTAATTACCAAATATGGACTTGTTCTTTCTTGGTATTTTAGATTGATGTAAATTAAACTAACTTATCAAATGCTCTATCTTAACCGGGGATTTTACCGTCTGCTTCACTGTACATTTGACCTTTTCCTGCACAACCTCACAGTGCAGGGTTTGGTCTCCAGTGTTGCTAAGACAGAAAGAGTGCTGCTTACTGCACATTCACATCCTGTGTTGCTCACATTCAGACTTCCTGCCTTCCTGTTTCTCTGCTACACACACCTGGGCTCAGGCTGTGGTCCTGGAGAGCCATCTGTCACGTAAACACACACATACACGCATACACAATGACATATACGGCGGATGCGTACAGGCAGTTACAGAAGCAGAAGATCCTCTTACGAGAAAAATAATGTTTAACTGTCTTCTGCAAAACGTCAGCTTACAACTGGGAGTTTAATGACAAAATGTATCTGTTGAAACAAAAAAAAACATGTCTTTTGGCATGTACATGTATGCATGTGTTTTTTAGAATATTGTTTTTTTTCCCTTTAAGTGTGACTTGTTGTAACTTGTTCATTCAGTTGTGGTTTTGTGGGTTGTTGTGTGAGTGACAGATCACTTTACCTCACACTGATTCTTACTAGCAGTCTGCATGTTGGAAAAAAATGTGTGTATCTGTTGGTTTCCTTCTTAGATTTGTGGGTGTTCGACTAATGTCAAGGGTATAGTTTGTGCTTTAAAACTCTGGACAGATGTAGCGGCTCTTACTCCAATCACAGATATGGCCCCACCCCTTTCCCTTCAGCCCACCAGCCAATCCCTTCCCTCATGTTTATTTATTCTGACAGCCAGCCCATGTGATTGCAGCCGTCCAACCGGGTGGCTGCAGTGGGGGATGACATCACTAACTAGCTTGTTCCCTCCAGCAGCAGGGGAGCTTCATTTTCTGCTCCGAGTGTTCGTGCTAAAATGGAGGCTGGCTCCTCGCCTTAGCCTGGGTTGCCCTCTTCTCCCCTGTCTCCTGCTTCAGCTCACTGATGTTGGCATGTACTAGAGCTACCAGTGGGATGGTTCTGGATGCTCCAAGCTCCAATGGGCCTTTTCAGCCTGTGGCCCTTATGCATTTTAGAGGTGAGAATAGGAAATTTACCTCTTCTGCTGCTCTGTGTGTGTGTTTCAGGGGGAGATGGGCAAGAATGTTTTTGCAATTTAGCAACTGCAGCTGCTCATTTGGATTCTGTGTAACAAAGTGGTGTTGTCAGTCTACTTTGTGTAAAAGTTTCTGCAAGACACTGAGTGTGTATCCTCTTAGTGTTGGTGGCATCACTATTTTTGGAAGAGGAAGTGTGTGATTGTGTTTGTATGGCAACGAAGAAGGGTTTTGCCAAGGTACTGCACAGCTTAGCTTTATTTAGGGAGGGAGGGGAAGAGAGTGAGGAGAGCTAGTTTTGAGTCTCCCATCCCCCCATCAAGACTGCTGATGTCATAGGAAGTGAGGTCAAATCTTGTTTTCTGTATGCATTTGTTCTGTATTAAGGCACCTGGTGTCATTTGACACAGGTGTGTGTGGGAATCCTAGTTGCAGCTGTATGTCTAGTAGGCTGCAGAATTGCAAGCTTAAAGATGATACTCATGACACCAGCAGAACCTGACACTGGATGAATGTGAAAACCGTTTTCTTTACCATCAGCCCTTCACCATATGTAGATATGTGAGTTTATATTTAACACACAGGTATTTGTAACATACACGTGTTCAAATGGCCTTGTGTAGACTGTTAATTAAAGCGGTAAGGATAACTAAAGTTTGATGATTTAATTCTACATTAGCTGGCCCGTTTCTGCTCTTAGTCAGGTTAGAGTATGTAAAGAGTATTTGGCATTAAATGCCAGTTTAATAACTACTTTATTAAATATTTACCAGTAGGCACACTGTTGTTTTTGAGATTTGTACTTGGGAGGAATTTGTGTACATAATAGTTTCCTGTGTGCAAGCTGGAGGCTTTAGATGAGTAAAGGTTATTTGCCCATCCATGCAGCGAGGCCTGTGTGTGAAGTCTGCAGTTGCACAGCATGCCGCTTAATATTTTAGGCTTGTTCAGAAACCCTAGTGCTGTTGTGTAACAGGAGCTGGTAGACCTCTTGGCACTTTGGGGCTGATGAGATGAAGTGCTCAGTGGTGGACCCATGTTTTGGCTTGTTGGGATCAGCCACAGCCCTTCCAGGCACGTTGAAAGTAAATTCACTGGTGACATCTAGTTTACACACAGGTGACCTGTGTTTTATTTATTCCTGCAGACTCTGAAGACATTTATCTATCAAGTGATGATTGAAAGCTGCTGTTTTTGCTTGTATGGCTAATTTACATATTCTGGATACAGTGGCATTTTGACAGTAAAGTGACAATGTATAAAGAGGTTTTACATGTAACATTTCTGATTGCATTCTATGAATGCAACATTATAATGGTGCATATAGCAGTGGTGGCATTAGTGCTGCATGATTTTGGCCAAAAATAAAATCTCCTTTTTTTTTTTTACCCCTCTAAAATCTCGATTTTCCATTTTGATTCAGATTTTTGGGTAAAATTACATGACAACAGAAGTCGGCATGTCCGTATGTCGTTTTCGTGTGCAGCCGTGGGTTGGTTGATCTCTGTTTCGCATTTTTAAGGAAAGAAAATAACTACATTGCAATTGCAGCATTTAATAATAACATTTAATGACTCAAATAGTAGTAATTATTGAGTCATGATACACTCAATAACATAGTGTACAGGTTTTGTCCGTGCACTTAATTCTTTGCGGGTGTGCCACGGCAAAACCTTACCAGCGGAAACGCTGTGTGTGGAGACCAAAGACTGTGGAGACCGCTCTAACAGTTAGGAGGAGGAGCCTACAGTAGCCTGGAGGCACAAGAGAGATTTAAATCGACTTGACGATTACCCTTTTTCATCTTAAATAATTTGATTTCAATTTAAAATCAATTAATCGTGCAGCCCTAGGTCTAGCCCTTGTATATTTTACTTGTCTTCATTGTGTCCGAACTCACTGTTGTTTCCCATTCCTGAAAATGTGACTGGCATCACAATCAGTGATAACTTAAGCACAATATAATTTTTTTAAATGTGTGATTCAGCTGTAGTACACACAAGGAAACTCCTAAAGGCACATATGCTTTCAGGAACATGTCATTCGATGCCTCTTCCACCACCTCAGTTTTAGATGCAGCCTTTCCTGGTGTGTGTGTTAAATATCAGCTTTGCCACTGACTCCCAATGTGGTGGATTTGTGGAGCCAGTCTATCTGATGGTGCTGTTCAGCCGTAGTCCTTTTGTGGAAGTGTTCACAATCTTCTGAGCTGAAGTTCTTGACATAGGCTGTGACAAGAAATTGTTGATACTTGCATGGTTGATATGCTGTATTCAAAACAATAAACATGCCGCAAATTAATGATTACAGCTGACAATATTGGTTCTTTCATTGTACTTACAGCGGCCACATGTGTTTGCATGTCACTTGTACTTGGTCGCTTGGTGGGTTCTGCTGGCTAAAAGGCAGATTATAATGGATGATACATGGCATATTCTAAAACTACACATATGTCCCTCTAAACCAAGTTCTGTTCAAAGCAAAATCCATGTGTGGGAGCTCTGTTTGGTTCAGTGTTTGATGTAGAGATTGACAGTATGTTTACATTGCTGTTTCCTGTTGTGTCAGAGTGCTGGTAGTAGATTGTCAAGCAAGTTGTAGAGTTAGTGCATAGTATTTTTGTTGTTTTTTTGGTCTATGAATGTGCTTTTTTGGTGCGATGGGCCTAAAGTGAAGGATATTTTTAGTCGTTTTGACTCAGTTTCTTTTTTTATCTCCTATTGATGCTATGTGCTTCCCTGAAATTCTGTATCACCGTAGTAGTAGTAGTGTTCTGTGTGGCATCCATAAAGAGATGAGTTTTATCTTATTTTGTTAAATTTTAATATGTGATCATTTTGACCTAATGTCTTTTAAATTTTGATATGTTTTTTTAAATTTATTATTTCTTTTCTGTACGCCCTTCCCTATAAATGCCTGTATCTTAAATCTTTTCTTATTTAATTTTAGCATGACTTCTCAAGACTCGTTTCATGTTTGTGGTTTAATTAAAGCAGTTTAAAAAAAAAGTGTAACTTGGCGTTATGGGACTTTTCCAGTCGATAGTACAAGTTGTAACATGTTTTACAAGGTGTTTCTAGCTGACACATCTGTTGATTGTAGCTGATGGATCAGACATCAGTAGCATCTGATTTGTGTTAGCAGTGGCAGCAGTGTATGCATCTCTGATTAGCAGTGGTCACCCCTCAGTCCAAAGTCCTGTCTAAGCCCTGTGGTCGCCATGGTGATTTAAACATTCGGTTTGTTAACGGGGAGACGGCACGATCTTGTAAATCATAGACTGGGACGAACAAATAAATGCTTTGTTGGAAGGTGAAATATTGTTTAATGCCACTAATCTTTGTCTGTGCTCAGTATGAACTGATGTACGGCTTCGGTTTTCTGACATGTGGAGGTAAATTACTTTGCAGGTTTAGAGCCTCATGTTGTCAGCCATCTATGTGAGTCAAGGTAGAGATGAAACTTCTGTGGTTTATAGAGCCACCACGTGCTTCTTCACTTCACACGTACAAAGGTCTGATGTAAAAGAAGTGGAAAGATCTGTTTTTTACTTGTAGCCACAACAGTTGCAGCTTAGGTTATGTTAAAAGAAACGCCAATTAATAGGCTGTGGTTGTGTGTTTCACAAGCTAGTGGTATTAGCAGAACTTGGCTCTGTTGGCAGCTGATTCCTAATTTGGGGTTACTCGATCCGAATTACTGACTATGGAGGCAAATAAAAATTGGATGTTCGGTTTGACAGCTATTCAGTTTCTAGTAAAGGCAAACATGGTTGGTATAGCTAGTATACTGGAAATGCGTGTTTCCTTTGATGTATTTACTTTTTCAGGAAGGAGAAAGAGGGGACATTTATTGGGTGACTAATCAACTAACAGGTTTCTCCAGCTTCAAAATATCTCTTATGTTTTATGACGATGTGTGTTTGTGTTTATTTGCAGTACAAACTTGCCAGCAGAGTTGGTATCATCACTACTATGTGCAGTATATTATGCTGATCAAGATGATAGTCTTTCTTTTCCAAATGGGGTGGGGGGGTTTAAAAAAGGCTTAACGTTAGCCAGACTCTATATGTGAACCAGAAAGATAGTACAAATTGTTGTTACCTTGAAATCCCACCAGGGGATACTTCCATTTGTTTATCAAAAGGGTCCCTTGGGTTCCTTTAAAAATCTTAAAATATGTCATTCATGGTCTGAAATGTTCTTAAATATTCAGGAATTGTGTGAGGGAAGTACTAAATTTCAAGTTTGGCAGAATGAATGAGGGTGCCTGTGTTTTGTTAAGTTAAAACAAACCCAGCATTTCACTACTCATGTTATGTTTTATTAGTAAGTTGATTTAACAGTAACTAACGGCAATAGACACATTTCAATTAATTTGTGGTGTACACTGTTTTCTTGACATATTTTGGATCTCTTCTGCTATAGCTGATTTATGTGAGACAGCTGTTCTGTGTTGATAATGCATGCACGCTGGAACAGAAAGGATGTTGGCTCATTGGTGGTGGGCGTGCAGTAGCTACAAAAATGTGTAACGATTTTTAACTAGCAAGGTAATGAATATACAGAGCCAGGTGTGCCTACATATTCCTGGAGCCAGAATGAGAGCTTGCACATCATTCATTCTAGTGGTGACACCGTTTCTGAAAAGATAGGTTATTGATTTATGAAGCCTGTAAATGAGGTCTGCACATATTGTCGACCGAGTTCCACAGCAGCAAAGTATCAGAAAGTGTCGGAATATCTATTACTTAATGAAAATAATTAGTAACTGTTCAAAAGAAGGTGGAATGAAGTTATATTTTAGTAGGCCTGTATATTGTTGGCAGTAACTCCCACTTGTACAAAGCACTACTTTCCTCCTGTAGGTGTAATGAAGACTAATGTAGATTGTGTCTTTATCTATACATTAAACTTCTGGTAATAACCCATAAAGACCCAAATATCCACTGGTGACCAAAAGCATCTTCTGATGGAAACTGTTTAATACCTGTTGATCCACTAATCTTATCAATACATGTAAATAATTGATGTAAAATGCAGTATGTCATCTTTTCATGGTTATCAGCTATGACCCATTTGGATGTTCAGAGGCTTCGTAGTGAATGTGGAAACACTATCATCTTCTACAGCATTGATTCACCAGTAAAACCCATGGAGTGTGATCAATGACAGTGGTTGTAAATGCTTGTTTTTTCGTTCCTTTATTAATATATTAGCTGAAAAAGTCACTTTTTCTTCAGTTTTCTGTGTTTTGATGTAATAACCTTTAAATTTAAGTTTTCATGAACATCTAGATAAAGTATTGGATATTAAATATAAGGAAACACCTGATTTACAGTGGAAAATACAAAATTTAAATAGAGAGAAATTTAATATGGGAACTGCCACAAATGTAGCACTGGATCCTTATGGGTTCATATTATGACATATATCTCTGTTGCTGCTTCAGACAGAGCTATCATGAATTTATAATTACATCTCTGCCATTAAATAGCACTAATATTTTTGTCTTTTTTGACATTCCCGTCCATTTTCTGTCTTACAGATGTACCACCCGCAGAACAGGAGAAGTTGTTCATTCAAAAGCTGCGGCAGTGCTGCGTCCTGTTCGATTTCGTCTCCGACCCTCTGAGTGACCTAAAATGGAAGGAGGTGAAGAGGGCGGCGCTGAGCGAGATGGTGGAGTACATCACCCACAACAGAAACGTCATTACCGAACCCATCTACCCAGAGGTGGTTCACATGGTCAGTATGTATAAGGGCATGAGTTGGGAAAATGTCATCTCTTTAAATTACGCAACAGATAGAGCTGTATGCGCAGTGAGGTGACCTGTGTGTCAGACTGTGTCTTATTCAACCCTCCATTTAAGTCATGAAGCCCTTTTATATTTGGTGCCACATGGAATAGGTCTTATGAAGAGTGTGGCTTGTATTCAGAGTCTTTTAGAGCAACAGGTCAGTTTCTCTCCTCACTTACATCATGTTGCTTTTCCACTGACAGTATCAGCTCAGCCCACCTTGACTTTACTCAGGTTGGTTTTCTTAGTTTTATTTCCCCTGTAGCTATACTACTCCCACGGCATGGCTTGTTGTCATAGCGGTGGGACATAAATATTGTGACATCGTGTTTTGTGTGTTTGGAACTACGAATAAGGCAACAATGGTGGAGGAGGAAACTTGAAGCTGCAAGTATCATTATTCAAATAAAATGTTATTTTATTTTTCAGGTGAGAATATAGTTTTGTAGACAACAAATTCTATATTTTACAAATTGGGAACTATTTAAAAAACCAAAAAAAATTAAACAGGTACATATAGATAAATTCTCCAAGTGTCCAAGCGCTTCAATGGTAGCTCACTGCTCCTCATGTATCTGTATGCTAATGCTAATGCTAGGTACTGAGTGTATGTATTAGGATGGGTAAAATGCAGATACTGAATAACCCCGCGGGGATAATAATGAAGTGAGCTGACCATTAACCTTCTGCAGATCTGTGGTCGATTTATTCAGATACAAGCCTCCTCGATGGAACTGTTCCTCCGTTTTCAGAGATTTCCCTCCAGCTTGGCTCAGTGTTCAGCATCATGACATGATGACACATACATGTTGCAATGATGATGCGGTGATGTTTTTCACATGTGGTAGCAGAGTCTCAGCGATGCTGACACTAGAAATATGATGATATTATCTGGCGGTCCCTGTTCTTACATCATGAAAGTGCGTTACCTTCTTTATCGAGGGACACCGGCAGTGGAAAAGTGGCTTTAGTGTTACAAATAAGGCCTTTGCTTAATTAAACTGGTGAATTGGCAAATACTACAGCCTGTAATGAGTTCACTTTTCCTAGGGATGATATTCACCAGCTAAGGTGTTCTGAGTTTATACAATGAGGCCATATTGTAGAACATCTAAAACATCTGAACTATTTGTGGTTGTTTCTTCCTGTCTGAGATGAAGGTCAGAGGATGTTGGTTAGCCTGGAAAACATTCACTTACATTAAATTCGCAGTAAAATGTCTGTTAGCTGTCAGATCTCAGTGAAATAGGATTCTGTTTAAATGTCTTCAAGGCATGTTTATGAATAAGGCTCTGCTGTGTATTACCGAGTACATGTGACACTGTCGAGCCACCTGACTCAGTGTGGATATTAGACTGTACTTACTGCTGCCATATTCCCTTAACCTTTGTGTAATGATCTGCCATTTGTTAAAAAGGGCGACCTTTTTCTGGACTATTTTTGCACCATGACGAAAGAGAATGCACAGCGGTTACCACTACCAGGAATACGTTGTGGTTTCAGACTCATTAGTCTTTATTTCTTGGCTCCTGAAAAGTCATAGGAAACTCACATGAGCATCACTGGCCTTATTTCAAACCTCGGGATGTGTCACATAAACATAACACAGCTATTATCCTTAAGATCTTCTGGCTGGCCATTAAGCTATCCATTTATTTTGCCTCCATCAAGTGGTCAGTTAGTGGTGTTTGCCAAAAGATTGTCAAAACATGTGAGGTGACTAATCCTAAATTGGCTGTCGCTCCTAGCTGCACAGATCTAAAGCTGTTTTAGACTCTAGTCACTGTGACCATCATGTAGCGCCTGCTGGTGATTAGAAGTAGGTTCCACCGAGGTGCGTTTCATTGTGCCAGGCTCGCTTTCCCAAGCCAAATGAAAAGGCCTTTGATGTTAATCAAAGCTCCGTCTCAATACCACATGGTAAACTGCTGGTGATCAAGGTGCAAATTTACCCACATCCTCCTTGTCGTGGCTTCATTTGATCAGTACAACAAAATGCAACAGAGCTCCTAAATCAGCATGAAAATATACTCTTATTCCCGGCAGCCCCCTTCCCCCTGCCCCCTTAAAGACAAGGACTCTTTGAAGTCTCCTGACAGCTTTCATCATCAAAGTATGAAGACTGACACGACAAACTCCTTTTATTGCCATAAAGAGAGTATTCTTATGTTAAGGCTATACACATATAATAATATCTAATAATCCCTTGTTCTTTCAGATCACGTTTGATGTCACACTGTTCAAGGTTTAGAACAATATTTGGCAGACCTTTGGATGACACTGCAGTGGTTGTTCCATTATTCCCATTCTCTGGGGGAAGTAAGAAATGGTTTCTTCTAAGAATATAAACATGATGTTGAGAGAGTGTGCTTTGACCTTTGGTCGACTGCACTCTGGAGGGACTTTCTATGAGTGCTGTCAGGAAAGTGAGAATAGACTCAGAGGGAAAATAGATGGTTGCTACCCCGGCTGGGGAATTGCATCGCAAGTGACACAGGTTGCAATCACTGAATTTGACATTTGTATTAATCTTTGTTTAGAAATTGTGTGGGCAACACGTGGAAAAGTGTTTTATTTCTAGTTGGTGAGTTTTTATTTTGAAAGACAGCGGTGTATTTAAGAACAGCTTTGTCCCTGTTGCTGTTTCTTTTTTAAACAAATTTTTATGCACGTAACGCACCTTATTGCTGAGGTCTATTTCGTTATTTATTTATT
>JAPQRQ010000017.1:10819349-10832016 GCA_037367365.1 Apogon talboti
GTGTGTGTGTGTGTGTGTGTGTGTGTGTGTGTGTGTGTGTGTGTGTGTGTGTGTGTGTGTGTGTGTGTGTGTTAATTAACTTTATTTACCCAGAAAATTGTGCACCGAGATCAAAAATATTCTGCCTCTCAGCCGGTCCAAAACAAATCTTATTACATAATGCTGTAAATATCTTCAAGACAAAAAATGACTTCCTGTTGGTGCCATTACCTCCAGTAGATGAATGAAGAAATGACACAGTAAAAAAGACATCATGTTGGTTCATTTTGGTCATTTATGATGATCAGCTGAGTAAGAAATGACAATGGCTTTTATCTTTTAGTCCTAAATGTTTGAAATGCTTTTCACTTGTCTCCAAAAACTTAACTTCAGGCACTGTCTTCATAACAACCACACTATGTACCTTTTAGAAAACTGATGTCATGTCAGTGTCTTTTATTTAAACAAAAATTCTTGAGAGATGTGAATGGTTTTAACAGATATTACTGCGGCAAAATCTTTGTTTTCATAGACTGCATGGAGCTACATAGTCACAGCTTTTTTTCTTTCTTGATAATGAACACTGAAAACTAATTGTTAATGATGCTTTTTTTAAACATATTAAGAATAGGTGGATAAAAAAAGTGAAAATAAAACTAACAGACTTACATTGACTGGATGATCTTAACTGATTATCTGTTATTTTCCAACTGGGACACTTCACACACCTATTTTCTTAAGCTCTGTTTTTAAACTGATACTGACAACTGTTTTTGCACTAAATGAGAGAATCAACTTGTCAGATGTTACGCAAAGGGTGGGGGCAACGGTGTGTGTATTTATTTTACCTTGCAGGGATAAAGAAATGTACTTGAATACCTCAAACGTATCACACAAAAGGCTACTATTCCCTATTTTGAGTGTTATTTGATAGTCACAGATTTACTCGGTCCCATGGAAATAGGATTTCCCTTGGTGCTTACGTCGTCTGAGGCAAACAGTAGTGCTGTCTGTGTCGTCTGATCTTTTACCCTCGGTTTCATCAAACTGCGGTGTTTTCCTCAGTGTTCACACCAAAACAGGAATCACAGTGGATTCTTAAACCTCACTCATCTTTAAGTAATAACCTGTTTTGTTTTTTTTTCTGGTGCTAAGAAAATTACATTATGAATGGTAAATGTGGGATTAGATGTTTTCCCATTCATTATAGATGTTACAGATGTTTTCCATGGAGCGTCAAG
The DNA here is from genome assembly GCA_037367365.1 of Apogon talboti. Taxonomy (NCBI): domain Eukaryota; kingdom Metazoa; phylum Chordata; class Actinopteri; order Kurtiformes; family Apogonidae; genus Apogon; species Apogon talboti. The sequence goes on from JAPQRQ010000017.1 coordinate 10,820,570, forward strand.
TACATGCTAACTGGCACGAGTCTGTTTTTTTTTTTTTTTTCCCCTGACCTTTAATGTTATCAGTCAGTCTCAGGTCACCACAGTAATTCAAGAGCAGCTTGTTGATCGAACATCACCGATTGACTGACCCTGTGTTTACGCCTAAAGGGCTGTAATTGATTTTCAATGAAAGGTTTAAACAGGGACATAGCACATAGGAACAGCGAAGACGCTGTCAGGATAAAGGTGACGGAGTACGTCAGGGTCTGGGCTCTTTGTTCAGTCAGCCTTGAACTTGAACCATCAGTGCATGAAGGCATGGGTAGTCAAACAGAACATATATATGGTGATATAATGAGAAGTGAGGCAAGGAAGGAACCTGAATACATTAGACCACATGCAGAGACTTGGGCCACGTGGGATCTACAGTAATCTTACTGTTCTCTAATCCTAATTGTATGTGGCAGTGTGTCTGTGAGTGTCTGCACGAATATGTGTGAGAGCGAACGCAAGAGATTCGAGAAATAACGGGTGAGTGAGAAGAAGATAAAGATAGATTAAAGACATGAAGCACCTCGAACTGTGCACGACACCACCTAATCACCTCAACTCGCTTTGTTTCTTCTTCTTCTGTGCGGAAAAAAAAAGAAGAAGAAAAAAAAAAAAAAAACTGCAGCTCTGTATTGTTAACATAAAAGAAGCACTTGATCAAAGAGAATAATTTCAAGCAAACAATATTTACTCTGATCTACTGTTTGTGGGTGTTTTCCTGCAGATACAGAACAGTTTTGCTGATGAACAAATGTTATTTTCTACTACTGTAAAGCACCTGAGATTACTTTCACGCCTTAATGAGAAAATCAAGCAAAAAAAAATAAAAAAATAAAAAACCCAAACAATCAGTAATGACTCTCAGTGAGAAAGAAAGAAAAGAATACCTAAATTCAGTTAATATTAGGGTCAGTATTGAATCTGACATGTACATCTGAGGCATTGTTTCTTTTATGACCTTTCACCTAGATTATTACATCATTTTCAGATTCATAATCACTTGTGGCTTGGCTCAACATTAAAAAAGTCATCTTGGGATATTAAAATAAAACTGACATCTACTTCCTCTCTCTTCACACATACAACCATGGTTAGGCCTATATGTCTCCCATCCAAAACAGGAAACATTTAACGGTTTACAGCATTAGACTCCCCTTTTGGGACAAGAATAGGCCTTTTCAATTTCACTGAAGCAGAGCAGGGGGATAAATATTCATATGTTGATAAATCCATTATATAAAGTGCACAACGTTGCCAGTTTTGAGTCAAATAACTTGAGAGATCAGATCAAATGACCTGGGTATTATTATAAGGAGAGCATAAGGAGATTGAATGTAAAATAACTGTTCAGAGCGTCTTTTTCTGTAGTCAACAGTAAATATTTGTGTGATCTGACATTTATTAAAAACGTTTGTTCAGGTACAGGGACTCAACATTACATCTTTTGGCAGTCACCAGTCATCAGGAAGGCATCACGCTAATATGGACCCACTCTCGGTGTCAGAAACATCAGTGTCGGTTTTCTGGCTTCACCTTTTAAAAACCGAACTTCACAGAAACACCAGAGTGACATATTAGCCTGAACACACACACACACATACACACACACACACACACACACACCCGAGCACACAACAAACACACACTTCAGTACAGTAGAAAAATAGAGTGATCACTAATTGAAGTCATTTCGGACTGATTCAAGACCATCCATCCATAAAAAAAAAAAAAAAAAAAAAAAAATCTATGAGCAATCGATTTAAGGTCAAGACGAGCACAATATACCAGCCTACAGCCTGGACTTAGGCTTCAACAGGACTTTAGGCTATTTTTCAGAGTCTTGAACATCTCAAATGCAAGTAAAACAACATCATGTGCCGTGTGTGAACGTTTGATAGCAGCATCTGAATATTTTGCACTGTGAGTTGGACACTTTAAGCGTAATGGGCAGAGCAGCAGGCAGTTCAGCATCTTCAACTACACATGGAGCACCGCTGTTTGGGAATTCACCAGATCGGTCCTGTATTCCTCCAGCCAGTTCCTGAGCTCCGAAATCCGGTATCCCTCTGGACCTCTGCCTCCCTGGTACACCACTCTCTCATCCCTCACTATGTAAAGTCTCTCAAAGTAGGCTCCGTACGCGGCGTTGGATGAGTTGTCCATATCATCCACCACTATGTTACTGCCGGGCACCTCCGCCAGCATCAGCTGAGCGGCTCTCAGTCTGTCCTCCAAGCAGCGGTGCTTAGGGATCTGATAAGGCGCGTCTGTGCTCACCCAGCCGTCGGACGGATGCGCCTCTTCGATATATACAACTAAAAAGTCCGCAATATCTGCGTACTGGTTGACGACGCGCTGAAACGCCGCCAGACGCGTCATGAACGGCGGTCAGGAGCAGCTGCCAAAGTTAAGAATGAGCGGTCTCTTCCCTTTCATACAGTCCAGGATCCGGACCCTCCTCCGTTCCTGGACCATCACCACCTCGGTGTTCGGCGCAGCGCGTCCGAGGTGCGCCGATTTGAGGAAGTCCAATTTCTGCCCGTACCACACAGCCCTGAGGGACTCCAAGGTAAACATCTTATTGGTGTCGGAGACGCACACCGGCGGGTCGTCGGGACTGTCCTGCGCCTCTCCCATCTTCAGCAGCACTTTTTTCCTAATGCACAAGAAATCCAAAAGCCACAGCATGACGGCGGCCAGGAGGAACCGGGGCAGCAGCATCAGGCACAGGGCGGCATGCTTCAGCGCCCTCGCCATTTGGACACCACCGGAGTCGTGCATCATCTCTGTACCCTGGCGATAGGATGCGACCGGGCCGGCGAAAACAGAACAACTAGTGTTTAGTCACCTTTACCCATTGGAGAAAACTATCTGACGCACACGGGCACTCTTTTTATAGGTACAGCAGCATTTGAATAATGAAAAAAAAAAAAGAAAAAAAAAAGGAGAAAAGCAAAAAACACGCCTCCGGTACCCGCACCGCCCACTCACATGGTGGGGATTACCTCCCGTCAACTCTGGGAGAGACACACACACACACACACACACACACACACACACACACACACAGAACACACACACACACACACACATAGAGTTAAACCCGGGCAGCCTTCAGTCCACATGTGCAGATAAAACATGACAGTGAACGGATGCGCTTTTATTGAACTGAGACTCTTGGGTCGGTTTTAATTGGGTTGTCGTTGCACACACGGCTGGTCATGAAAAGTGAAAAAAAAAAAAAAAAGAAATAAACATTTGAACTTAATTCTGCCTGTTAACTCACGTCTCCCAGTCTTGGTTGTAGTTCCCTATTTGACCACTAGAAGGCGCTGGGTTCCTACAGACCGGGAGCTGGATGAGTCACTGCTCTGCTTTGGCCCCAGAGCACTGAACACCTCACCAAGAATGACACACACCAGCCATCACTATGTTTTATCATTTCCCTTATGTGACAATACTCTTTTGCCATTCAGTTTTACTGCTCTGTGTCGATGTATGAAAATAACATTGGCCTTTTTTTTTTAGAAGTCCATTCATTACGAGACTCACACATTGAGTCACAGCAGGTGGAAAATGTTGACTTTTTGTTTCCGTTCCTCGAAGAATAATCATCAGAACATCCTCACTTTCAGTTTGACCTTGTATTCTTCCCACAAGCAGGACTGACAAGAAATGACTAAAGGTTTCTCATAAAATGAAGAAACATTTTACAATCAAGAATAGTAAAAGCAAAAAAGGAAATGATAAGAGGTTAAATTAAAACGCCGAGATCAACAGGTCTTTCTTTGTTAGATTTGATTCATCCAAAGTGTGATCTCAACCTTACACAGGAGACGAGCGTTTCCACCTCGATACAGGTGTTAGTACAAAGTGAAGCCATGTGAGAGGTTAGATCTGTTTCGTAACAAAACCAGCATGTGCCCGTCTGTCTCGGCTCCCATTCCCACAAACCTCCACATCCTCCGTATCTCTCGTCGCTGACCCCGTCTTTCAGTCTCTACACCTTCTTCTGCGTTTCCATCTCAATACAAACAGATTAGAGCTGCTGTTCTTTCAGATTAGCGTTTAATCAGTGGTGTTAAGAACAAACACTCTCCGCCGACTTAAGGAGGCGCCATGTACAGCAGAGGACGACGGAGAGGACCAAGGAGACGTGAAAATAACTGGAGGAGGCAGAAGAGGGTGATCAGATGGAGTAGATGCATGCATGAAGGCATCGCAAACACATTGATTGGTACTTGGCAATCAGACATGACAAGCTACTCCAGATGCAATGATGTGACAAGAATGGCAAGGAGGAGATTACGAAATCATTACGAAAGAAATATGTGGAAAAAAGTAGCCGCGGAATAAAAGTCTAACTTTATCAATACTTTGATGCAGATATGTTTTATGCTGAAACATTGCTGCATTTTAACCCATAAGGACCCAGTGTTACTTATGTGGCAGGCCCCAAATGATTTTTTCTCTATATTTAACCTTTCATAAGTGATTTATCACCATTTATTGTAATATTATCATCTGTATTTTGTGTTTTTTCAATGAAAATCAAATATTTTCCGACAGTTAATCTACTGATCATGTAAATGTTCATTAAAGCTAAGCTTAAAGTTGAGGGTTATTACATCAAAGACAGAGAAAACTAAAGAAATATTGACTTTTTCAGTAAATCTATCATTAACTGAATATAAACCCAGTGTGTCCATCCACTGTCATTGATCCAATTCCATGGGTTTTATTGGTGAATCAATGTTGTAGAAGATGACAGTGTTTCCACGGTAACTATGGAGTCTCTGAACGTCCAAATGGGTCATATCTGATGACCATGAAAAGATGACAAACTGTATTTTACACCAATTATTTACATCGATTGACAGTGGCGGTTCCTGGCATGTGCATTAGCCCAGTGGTACCTAACCTGGGGAGGCGGGGTTGCCGGTGCAGACTTTGTCTGCATTGAGGGGGGTGTGGACAATTTCCCAGGGGGGTAAGCACAAGACAGGAGGGGAAAAAATGATGAAAAATCACAGCCTCACTGGCTATTAGTACAAAGGAGATGCAGCAGATTCCCCCCATGTCAAAGAATGTTTGGGTGGCAGGGGGCAGCAGCAGGCTCATGGTGTCGTTAGTGGTGCTTTGCTCCAAAAAGTTTAGGAACCATTGCATTAGCCTATATGTGGCCTCACAGGGCGGCATTGCTGGGGGGGTGGCAACGCACCCCAAAATAAAAAAAATTGCGAAGTGAAATAGTTTTCTATTATGAAATGCAGTGTTTCTCAACCTTTTTTGAACAAAGCCCCACTAACGGAGGGGGAAGCGGTACGTTATTGTAAAAGTACCATGACGGACCTGTATGTGGAGGACGTCACCTCCCAAAAATACATTTACGACGGGGGGGGCTACAAAGAGATGTGTCTCGTACAGGGTGCCATTCAAGCTAGCTCCCCCACTGTGTATTCATCTGGATTCAGTTGTCTCGTCCACGGAGGTCTGAAGTTTGGTTGGTTAATGCATCTCCTTTGTTTTCGCCTCCATTTTTTTTTTTTATAGTTTTACTCATCACCCCACTCTTTCTGTTGAAAAGGAAACTGCATCATGTGAAAGTTTATACTCAGTCCTTTCCTGCGAAAATACTCCCTCATCTCAAGTCACTCCCACTCAAGTTATCATGAAATTAAACTGAAGGAGCTTTTGGTTCTGGAGGCCTGTATTTGAGTCACCTCTGTCCCAACAGCACTGTTTACTGCTTTTCTAAACTTTCACCTCAAATGACCATAGATCACCCTTTGAATTGCACAATGACCATGTTCACATTCAAAGAAACTTAGCTAGCTAGGCAGCCGTGGTAAAGTTGTTCTACCCTGTGAACAAAACCATGGATGTCTCTGAAATGAACACACTCAATTGCAGCCTAAAGAACCGCGGGTTAGTTGGTTTGTGCAGAGATGACGGAAAATCTCTGAGACACACAAATGTGTTGGAAATGCACAAAGACGGTTCAACCTCCAAGGGTGAGAATGTTACGACTGGAACGAGGCCTAATAGTAGTATCTGATGTGGAATATGTTGTTAACGTGTCACTTATTGGAATAACAGGGAAATATTAATACGGAAAGAAAGAAAGAAAGAAAGAAAGAAAGAAAGAAAGAAAGAAAGAAAATTCAATTCATGAATCTTTAGATGGTGTTATTGTAATGTTGAAAGAAAGAAAGAAACAAAGAAAGAAAGAAAGAAAGAGAGAAAGAAAACATCAATTCATGAATCTTTAGATGGTGTTATTGTAATGTTGAAAGAAAGAAAGAATGAAAGAAAGAAAGAAAGAAAAAAACATCAGTTCATGAATCTTCAGATGGTGTCCCTCTAATTCCCTGTAATGTTCTTGTAAGATGAGTCTGATTTTTTTTTTGTAAACTCAAGCACTAAGTTCTTTTTTTAAACAAAGACCCAAACTGTCGACGTTTCAATAAAATACAATTAGCCTTTAAACAGACTTCTGAGAACTACACCTGCAGTTCCCGCTCAGGCATCCACAGGCACCTGGAACTAGTTAAACTCTGCAGTGCCGGAGGTGCTTATTGGTTTTCGGAGAACACAGAAGACAACAGCCCAAACATACCGCGGTACGATCTGGCCATAATAAACCAGATGTGCACCAGCTACACAGGTTGACACCTTACCTCGTTTTCTACAAACATCTGCGTACGTGATATCGGTTTGTTTTGTAAACAAGTAGTAGGCAGATACAGATAACAGGCGCCATCGTCTTCGCTCAAGGAGAGATAGTACTGGTGACGTGGTTGACGCAGTATCAGCGTTTTAGCGTCGGGTTGTACTTTAAGAGCATGTGTGAGTTCTACAATGTCTGCCAGCGACTTCTGTCATTGTTTACTCTCTACACATACTGTACAGTATGTTTTTACGAGAACAAACACATGACAAAATATTGCAACACAGTCACACGTTTGTACAATGTCACTGTCGATGGATCTGCTCCGAAGAGAATAAAGTTGAATCAAATCCGGACTTCACCACCACCGACCCTGAAATACCCCTTCAGTTTCATTTTCATTGGATAAAACAAATACGCTGTTGCCCATAAAGGTGGAATACAATATTTTTACCTTTTCTCATGAAGTGATTGTGAGAATGCAATTTATTTTTGATAGATAAAGTGTAACTGGAATGGAATCATTGCACCTGGTTTATAAATAGGTGTATAAATAAAAGAGGAATGTGTCTGAAAACAGCATTATTCAGAAATATGATACAATACAATACAATAAGATATGATATGATATAAGATACTTTATTTTGGGCTACGTAGTGCTTCATATGTACATTTATTACCATGAGATCATTAACCCATTAAGACCCAAACATCCACTGGCGACCAACATCATCTACTGATATAAAATATTTAATACCTGTTGATCGACTAATCCTATCAATACATATAAATAATTGGTGTAAAATACAGTTTGTCATCTTTTCATGGTCGTCAGATATGACCCATTTGGATGTTCAGAGGCTCCGTAGTTACCATGGAAACACTGTCATCTTCTACAACATTGATTCATCAGTAAAACCCATGGAGTTGCATCAATGACAGTGGATGGAGATGCTTGTTTTTCCATGCACTTATTGATATATTTTGCTGAAAAAGTCACTTTTTCTTCAATTTTTTTCAGTTTTGTTATAATAACCTTTGAATTAACTTTGAGTTTTCATGAACATTTAAATTAGATTTAGGAAAATACATGATATACAGTGAAAAATGCAAAATACAGAGGATAATATTATAATAAAAGGTGATAAATCACTTAAGAAAGTTTAATTAGAGAGAAAAATTCATTTGAGAACTGCAACAAAACTAGCACTGGGTCTTTATGGGTAAAGTAAAACCAACAATCAATAAATAGAAACTGACAGTGAATGAATAAAAACAAAAAAAAACAGCACATAGTCATTAATTAATAAAAATGAACATCAATAAAACATCAAGAAAACAGTAGTTACAAGTAGAGCACATGTCAAAATCACAAAGCATTCACAGTGTCATGTAACATGTCCCACATCAACACACGCTAAAAGCGCTTCTGAGGAGGTATGTTTTGAGGTGAATAAAGGCGGATTAGGGCAGTCACAGATGTGTTGAGGGAGCTGGTTTCAGAGAGAGGAGGCCTGGTCTGGGTGTATTAACTTGTATTAAGATCCAAAGATTTTTTATTGTCGATTCACTAGAGGCACAGGACATACAGAGATGACGTTATTCTCCCACCTTGTTATTAAAAGAGGTAAAAAAAAAAAAAAAACTAACAAGAATAAATAAGACATATAAAGAATAAAGTATAATAGAATATTAAATTTATATATTAATCTATTTACAGTGGCAGTGGCAGTACAACACAGTAACAGTTATGAGGTGAATAATGGATTTAAATAACAGCAGATATGACAACAATAACCCATAATTGTTATCATTAGGAACTGCTACTTTTGTGGTAGTTCCGAAATGAATGTTTCTCGAGATTTAACCTTTCTTAAGTCATTTATCACCATTTATTATGATGTTATCCACTGAATTTTTGCATTTTTTCCGTGAAAATCAGGTATTTTCCGATATTTAATTTACTTATCATGTAAATGTTCATAAAAGCTCAGATTATAGTTGAGGATTATTATATTTAAAACAGAGAAAACTCAAGAAAAAGTGACTTTTTCAGCAAAGATATCACTAACTGAGTGTCTCCATCCACTGTCATCGATCGGACTCGACGTGTTTTACTGGTGAATCAATGTTGCAGAAGATGACAGTGTTTCCACGGTAACTACCGAGCCTCTGAACATCCAAATGGGTCATATTTGATGACCATGAAAAGACGACAAACTGCATTTTACACCCAATTATTTACGTGTATTGGTAGGATTAATGATTGACAGTTTGGGTCTTTATGGGGAAAACCAAACCTTGTTTTAGTTTCCCTAACCTTAACTCTGAGCAGAATGTGATTAAAGGTAATCCTAAAATGTTTAAATACTTAGATATATACGTATTTTATAAGTGAGAAGGTTAAAAAGTGGCAGATGCACTTCAAACAATATAGTACCTAAGGAGAAATGTTGATGTAAAACTAATATTCGGTTCAGTCAATGTCTAAATATACCTATTATTACTTTTCAGAAATGTATAATAATAATATTTTCTTCTTCTGACTGGTTTGGATGAAGCTTTAATGGAATTTCAGGTTTGGTATTGGTCAATATTGCGTAAAGTACATGGCGTCCTGCGTGTGCTTTTGCACCTCCATCCCTGACACCCCTCTGAACAAAATACATTAGATCTTGTTCATTGTGGCGTCAATTAGTCACTGCAGAACAATTTTCCTGGGACAGAGTAGAACAAAAACAACGCTGACATGTGAAAATAAGAACTTTGTGCCTGAGCTTGCAAAACATGTTTTCTTGCGACTCACATTGTGCAATTCAAAGAAAAAAAAAAAAAAAGGCCGACTACATTAGGTTGTGATGAAAGTTGAAAATCCAGGAAACAGAACGTTTTCTACTAAACGGAAGTGACTCATATTCTGAGGTGCAAATGGACAGCCTTCAGGCACCAAAAAAAAAAAAAAAAAAAAATCCAGATAACTGATGACACATTGTTTTGGTTCTCCAAGCCTGTGATTTATCCTCCAATGTGCAACCTGATGTCGTTTCATCCCGGTCTTAACATGACCTGGATTTACCAGGTGATGCAGAGACGTTGCAGGAAGAAAGACGCTTGATTAGCTTAAACATTTACTGAATTGACTGAATTAACTGTGATGATTTGAGTGCTTTTCCACTAAGTGCGGGTTTTTACAAATGAGGATGTGACCATATAAGGACATAACTGTAAAAAACTGTACAATAAAAAAACTTCCACAGCTTTTTTGTGAAGAATAATGTACAATTTGTCCTCAAGTTCACTGAAATATCTACCTTAACCCTTTATAGGACACTCATAGAAATACTCTGAAATTCAAAATGTCACCTTTACTGTGTTATTGAAAGAATAACAAGACTTTACTACTTTTGTGAAATTAAAAAAAAAAAAATTTATTGTCATGTAGAAAATCAAGGCCAGTGAAGTTACCATATTTGGTTCCTTACCCATAAGTGGAAAAAAAAAATTCAAGAAGTAAATTTTAAAAAAATATAAGAAAAACATATGTAAGGTGAAAGGAACATGTATTTTAGAACATTAGAACATCACTTTTAGAACATTAGACCAACATAAGTGCTGACCCAGACACCTGTCGATCACTGTAGACATCATTACTTCCATTAGTACCATTACTTCATGGTACCTAACAAAGCAGGTACACTCACTGTTCATCAGGGGTGTCAAAGGTATTCGCATTCATTACTCAGATATAAGTATAGATACTAGGGTTTAAGACTTCTGTAGAAGTTGAAGCATCAACTCAAGCTTTCTACTCAAGTAAAAGTGTAAAAGTACTGGTGTCAAACCTACTTATGGTATAAAAGTAAATGTAAGGGAAAAAAAACCACCATTAGGACAAAAGCTTAGGCCGCGTCACAAGGGTCTATAGCGCACTACCCCACCTCCCCAAAAAACATTTCTCTAAAGGCCATAATGACTATAATGTTATATTAAAATGTTAAGGTTGAAAAATTTGGGATGCACAGTGCTACCAACCTCCTCGCTGGTGCTTGGTTTAGACATTTTGCTCGAGGTCTCTTGAGTCTCTGCCTCGGACATCTTCATACTTGGCTACATACGCCTGCTATGTCCCTGCTGGAGTGTGGTGTGGTTTGTGTCATGTGCAGGTGCGATGGGTCGTGTACAAACCAATAGGGTGTTGGAATGGTCCATGTTTATACTTCTCATTCAACCACAATCGAATTCACTCTATTCGGATGGCGCAATTTATCTGGATATATATATATTTTTTTATTTGAACGATGACAAGCGGGAATGAAACAGGAGTAACGAGGCTATTTTGTGAATGTAAGGAGCAGAAAGTACAGATAATTATATGAAAATGTAAGTAGTAGAAGTAAAAAGTCAGCTGAAAAATAATTACTCCAGTGAAGTATAGATAACCAAAAATTTCTACTTGAGTAAGGTAACAAAGTATTTGTACTTCATTACTTGATACCTCTGCTGTTCATGACTTTATTACTTTTGTGGAAATTTTTCAAAATGTTTTATTGTCAAAATCAAGGTAAATGAAGTTACCATATTTGGTTCCTTACTCATAAGTGGCAAAAAAATGAATACAAATACAAGAAATATGAAAACACAAAACAAAAACACATGTAAGATGAACGAAGCATGTATTTTAGAACATTAGAACATCACTTTTAGAACATTAGACCAACATAAGTGCTGATCCAGACACCTGTCAACA
>JAPQRQ010000017.1:10952078-10965636 GCA_037367365.1 Apogon talboti
AGTAATATGATGTTCTAAATGACCTCAGTAGTGAAGGTAGATGATGTCGTGGTTATGATTTCGTGTGAATGTTTTTTTCTTTGTCTTTTGTTTTTATCGCTAGTATAAAGAAACTTAAAGGAGGGGAGGAGGAGAAGCATAAATAAGCCTCTGGCTTCAGCTTCTTCCTTTTTTGGTTGAAAAATGGAACAAACTGAATGTTTTTTTAAGTGTGTGTGTTTTTTTAATGTAACCAAAATAAAAATATTCATTCATTCATTCATATATTGTATTTTTTTTTTTTACCAAAGCATTTTTATTTATATTCCAGACAACCTAATGAATCAGTCTAATGAATCGTATTACTCAAGCAGCGCCAACAATGTGAGTTAATTCTCATTTAAAAAACATAAAGAACAAAATCCTAGCCTGATTGAATTCCATCCCCTTTAATGGAAATGTTTATATTTCTGTATGTCTGTAGGTTATGGATGAAGATGACGTTGTCTATGCTGAGGTCAGTCTCCCTCTTGGCTTGGACAGACATTGGGATCCTGTCTTTGAGTCCACTGAATATGCCTGTATCCGATACGCTTAAGTCCACTGCCAACATTTACCCTGCAGTGTGTGTTTTATTAGTCCTGCTGCTTTAAGTATGTATTTTAATGTAGTTTCTCTCTATTCACTTTGCTATTCAAAAGTATAATTTTATTGTAACCTCAACGTTCAGCATTTTAATGTTGAAAAACAGATTTTCCTACCTCACATTCCACCTTTCTTGTATTCATATCACTGTATATATCATCAGAATGACTGCTGAGAATGACACGACGTACTTAACGTTTTTGCGTGAAAATGAAGGAGGACGTTCCTGCAATGCTTGAAACTTTCTTTGTGTTCAAATCTCTTCTCACTTCTCAATAAAAACACTTCAAAATGTCCAATAAAGTAACATTTGCAGATCTTGACTTGTACTGTATTTAAAACTGAGTTGTTTTTAAGGTTGAATCATTCACAAATCTTATGGATGAGTATATTCAGTTATACTCAGAATTAGAGATATGACTGTCAATGTAAAAAAAAATAAATCTAAATCTTAGTTATTTCCAGTATATGGTGAAAAATCAGCCACACAATCAAAAGAACAGAGGACTAGCTGAGTAAATACTTAAGTGCTCATACACTATATTCCTCTGATCGTACTCAAGTGAAGGATTGATTGATGTTCAGTGCAAAACAAATTAGCTGGTAGAGTTCAGTGCAAACATGCCAGATTAAATGTTGTTTAAGGGATACTGTTGGCCTTAGTCTTGAGCTCTTGCTGCCGGTATACACACAGTCACACCTGGATATGCATACAAACACACACACGCACACACTCACACACACACACACACAGCCACAGCAGGTGAGCGACTACCGGAGCCGGGCCCAGGGTTTCCTTATTTGCATTTTAAATACTTTCAGCCAGCCCACTACTGTGTTCACAGTGCAGTGCAGCACAGCTAATCTACACACCTAAGGTGTGTGACTGGCTGAGGGGGTTGTGGAGATGGCGAAGACACAAACATTGACAAGAAAAGGGAGGATGAATGAACAAAGAGGAGAAACTATTTACCTCGAGGTCTTTGCTGTTGACGTATCACATGAACTGGAAGTAAAAATGTTCATCACATTTGAGTGTGGTCATTTTCTGGATTTTAACTGTTTGAAGACGGGGTGTAAAGGGTGACAGAATTCAGGATTACAGGGAATGAAATGGCACAGTCTGTCCCTGAACTCATAATTCAGGGAAAATACAACACGCTCAGAATGTTTCTGCAATACAGTGAATATATTAAAGTCAAAGTGTTTTCCACAGAGTCTGTAATGAGGTTTGCTTAAATGATCTCTTTAATAATAATAAGCTGTAAACAAAGAAGTCTCTTGGCATTTTTTCAGCTTAATTACTGTGGCTTTGAGAGGCTAAAATGCACAGCGGTTAGCAAAAATATATTTAAAATGTACCTTTTCCTTCCACTCTACTGATGCAACTTTCTAGAGGAGTGACCGTCTGTGACCTCCCCTTATAGAAGATTTCATCATCATCAATAATTTGAAACTTGGGAGTCAGTTTGAGGTTACAGGAACTGCAGTAAACATCTGCTGAAATAAAAAAATTCAACAATGTCTAACCCCTAATGCATTCAGGACAAAGACGGTGACTCTTACTTCAATGAAGGACACTTTTAATTGAGGCAGAAGTGAATATTTAGACACATTCAGACTCTGATAAAAAAAACTTGCAATGACAAAATCTAATCAGTGAAACCAAAGGTAACTACACACACATTGTTGAAATAGCTGATAAGCTTCGAGTCAAAGCCATGAACCTCAGTGAACCCAGGCACCAGTGTGTCTGCCAAGTGCTTGGAGTGGACAGATCACTGGGGGCCAAATGCTGTTGTCCCCTGGTATGTGTGTGTGTGTGTGTGTGTATGGCCAAAGCCATAGGGTTGGGGTCTACAGTGGGGGCGGTGGGGGTTGGGAGGAGTCACTGGGATTGTTGTGCCTGTGTGGAACAAAAGGCCTTGATGACCGAAATCCTGCAAAAGGCAGGAGCGAAGGTGTTAGAAGTGATACAGTAGAGAACCCAGCAGACCTGGAGCTCAGGAGCCATCCTCTCCTCACATAACAACATCTCCACACCCTGTCTGCACATATCCACTCTAATCCACAAACTGCAGCTCATACTGTCTCTGGAGTTTAGGCAATGTGAAATCCACCCATAAAAATGATACTAATAGAAGTAAGGCAGCAAGTTACACTCTTCAGTTTTCTTCAATGAGGAGGAATAAAAATGTGAGTATGTTTTATACACAACCATGCTGTAGATTTGTGGAAATATATGTATGTGTTAATTTATGTGCCAAAAAAAAAACTAACCCCCCATTGCCTTTTGACTCCAAGAGCACTTGACAAATAACCTTGAAAGTGAACTGTTGACATCTGGAATTGGCTTTGACAAAGAAAAGCAAGAAATGTGTTGTGAGAAAACCCCCAGAAACTGAAACCTGTGAATCTAAGCAGGGCTGCCTCTTCCTGGTGTTTCTTTTGGCCTATAACACATGGGCTTTTGTTAACACTTCACATTGAAATTGACCCTGGCTGTAGTCAGAGGGAGGAGGAGGAGGAGGAGGAGGAGGAGGAGGAGGAGGAGGAGGCGGAGGTGTTTTCTCGGCGCACAGACAAAAAAGCGAATCGGCGATTGACAATTTCCTGAAGGGAGGTGCTGCTTATCACTGCCAAAAAAACTCTCCACACCGTTCAGGAGGAGCACAGCTCACTTGGAGCTGAACGCACACAATGGACTAGAACTTCTAAGAAGAACAAACGGCACCTCTGCGAAACCCTGCGCTCCAAAGAAGTAACTTCACTGAGTCTCAGACTATTTGCAGACGCTCAGGTACGTTTTCATTAATCATCTTATATTGTAATTACTTTAAAAAAATGGCACGCTATCTTTGTAAAACTGTTCCAGCTGTTGTGTATGCGAAGGCAAAACGACGGTGGCGCAGCCCTCTCTTGGATGAAGGCCTTGTTATCACAAGTAGCGTCTGAATTTGTTGTGAATATTTGTTTGCGTAAAATCCAGTATACAGATAATTGCGGCTGGCTGGTTGTAGCAGCTTGGCGACGCGTAATTCCGCGTAATTGGTTTATTTTAATGTAACTTGAGTTTGGTTTAACTTTACGCACAGCCGCTGCGGTGCGTAAAGATGACGAGTAATAAAGAAAAGGGCCTCTAGTCACGCCAGTTTTTGGTTTTTCTCCTTCATTTATATTTATTTTTATGCTAATATGTTTATTTTTGTGTACATTTCCGTATGTGCAAAGACTAAGCATATACAAGATATTTAACAATGGCACAAACAAATACGGCCCAGGTCTCCCCAGTCTTCTAGAGCAGGGGTAGGCAAGTTCGGTCCTAGAGAGCCGCTGTCCTGCATGTTTTAGATATTTTCCTTTTCCATCACACCTGGTCGCCATTACATCGTTACCAGGCTTCTGTTGAGCTTGGTGATGAGCTGATCATTAATTCAATCAGGTGTGATGGAAGAGGGAAACATCTAAAACATGCAGGACAGCGGCTATCTAGGACCGAACTTGCCTACCCCTGTTCTAGAGATTTTTCCCCACGCTGTCTGATTCTCACCACCTTCCATCACCCAGCTCTCTTCAGGTTTCCAGTATGATTCAGAGGAGCGAGGTTGTGCTCTCTGTGCTTGGGGACCTCCAGGAGGCCACTGAGACCTCTGGTCTGGCTGCCATGACCAGAGCTGCACAGGAGGTGGGCAAGGTCCTTGCTTCCTTCCAGCTGCCCAAGACTCCTTGCCATGATTTCCCTGAGTGGACAGGCATCGACCACATGGCTCACGGTCTGTACCCACCTGACGCCCCCCATGGTCTGACCCCCCTCAGTTGCACAGGAGAAGGCAACATGCTGTTTGATGCAGTCAGCATGCTTTTAGTAGGAAACACAGAGTTAAGTTTGGAGCTACAGGTGAGCATTTCTACTTTATAGTCACACATTCTATTGATGGTGAATTTTAATGCAGTTCTCTGTATTAAATCATAATTATTAGTCATTGTCACCCACTGAATGAGGCCCAGGAGGTGAAGTGGGTTGGTGGTTCAAACCCTGCTGCTTCCTGTTGATACTGTGAAGTGTCTTTGTGCTCTTTGTGGTTTCTCCTTGGGTGTGTGATTGTGTTTACAATTGGGTGAATAAAGTACATGAGTGCTTTCAGTGGCAATAAACTAGAAAAGTGGTACATAAATGCAGCCCATTTACATCTACTTATAAAATCTCATCTAACTCTAGTAACATGCTTATGTGGAATATGTAAACACTTTAACTTAATTATACTATTAATATGGATATAATTGTCCCACCAGGTTCGTACTGTAGTGGAAATGGTGCTGTGGAAGAGATACTACCTGTCTGGGATGATCGATTCCAAAATGATGCTCCAGGCTGTTCGTTTCAGTCTCTGCGCTGAAGAATCTGAGGACATGCTTAACCTGCCTGTGGCTGTCTTGGAGGCCATATTTGATGCGGATGTCAAAGCATCCTGCTTCCCTGGCTCCTATGCCAACATGTGGCATGTGTATGCCCTGTCCTCTGTCCTACAGTTTAACATCTATTCCATCTACCCCATGTTCAACCTCAAGATTCGACCGTATTTCAACCGACTCATACGTCCCAGGACCTGGCCAAAGGATTCTGAGCCGCTGACACTCCACATCATGTGGTCTGGTGAGCTCCAGTCAGAGTCTGCATTCAGACCTAATCATTTTGTTGCGCTCGTCCAGGCTAGCGACTTGACCTTCGGGAGCCCTAACAGTGATCAGAGGGTGTCCCCCATCAAGAGCGAGGAGCTGCTAAATGATGATTCACAGCTGTCTTACCCGAGTCTGAAAGACAAGTACAACATCACCAAGAGGACCTTCTACCGCTGGAAAAGGCAGACGCAGGAGCACTGTAAGAAGTCAGCAGCCAGGTATGAAGCAAAGTATTTCCTGCAATCATGCTACACGGAGGGGAAACTCATCCCTTTGCATCAGTTCAAACAGTTTTTCCCAGAGATATCGAGGTCGTCCTACTACAACTGGAAGCATGAGCTGCTAAAGTCTGGAGGAAACTTCTCCGCTTCATCGTCAACTGGAGAGATCAGTCCCGGAGAGAGCACAGAACAGGAGGCCTGGTCGTCCCCAGACCCAAAGGAAGATGAAGCGGACCAACACGACAGCGTGGCCAGCATGTTTGGCCTCTCCCTTGGCAAGCTAGATCTAGAGCGTGCTCAGAATGTAGCTCATATGCAGGAAGCTAAGCGCTGTCTGCAGAATTGTATTGCTATGAATGCCTCCCTCCCGTTCAGGCTCTTCAAACGCTTTTTCCCAGGCATCTCCAGATCCACCTACTACAACTGGAGAAGGGAAGCCATGCTGTTCATCAGAGGCTATAAAACCAGTGTGGGTAGCAGTGAAGACAGCTCCGACGCTGACAAGAGCGAAAGCCCCAAAAGTCTGTCGCCGGTCCCCTCCAGTCAGCCAAACGCCGCCCAGTCCAGAATGAGGGTCTGTAGGCAACATCACAGGAGGTTCAGGCTGGCGTATATGAGTAAAAAACAGCTCAGGGATGCTGCAAAGCTTCACATCAAGAAGTCAAAGTGGTCCCTGACAAAGTTCAAGCTGAAGTTCCCATCCATGTCGCCTTGTTTCTACTGGCTCTGGCGCAACAGCCAGAACTGCAAGAAGAAGAAGAAGAAGAAGAAGAAGGTAGACTTCAAGAGTGCAGACATCAGTGTGCCTGAGAGTCTGGGTAGCCTCACCACTGAAACGAGAATAACGGAGAAGAAGCAGAGTCAGACGGTGCATCCATTTGTGGAGAGCACTAAGTATCTCAAAAGTTCCACCATGCCTTCGTTTAACCCCCCGCATTCCAAGGACGCCACGCAGAGCAAGACGCCAGTAGACAAGCAGATGTTTGCAGTGGATGTCGTGGCTCTGGCCAACTTCAAGGCCAAAGCCAAGCTGTTCCTGCAGCAACGCTTTGAGGAGAAGTCCTTCCCGACATTCAAAGAATTCAGGTCTTACTTCCCCTTTACTCCACGCTCCACATACTACATGTGGAAGCGCGCTTTGCATCACGGAGTCTCCCTGGTTCATGGATAAACAGTCAAAGCTTTCTTCCCCAAACAATCGGAAAAATCAATTGGCAAACCAGAGCAGAATGAAAGATCTGCTGTAGGACTCCTCCATCCCCTAACACCTTTCTTATACATCTGTCACTACCTACATATTTCTGCCTAGAAGTATTTTCCTCTTTTATATGACTTTAAGGTACAATTTCTAACCAACTTCTGTATAACTGCATCTAAGTGTATTGTGTCCTCCTTTGCCCCCCCTCACCACAGCCCATTTTCCCTCCTGGACATTTGCACATGTGTGAAAAGAAACGGAGTCATGGTTCCGTTTTAACCCTGCATGTTCCCCTCCAGGCAAAAGGCAGTTCAAAGCTGTTGTTTAGTGGTATTTTGTTTGAAGCCATTTCTCATTCGGTCTTTTAATCCCTCATTGTACTTGAAGTCCCTTTTTATTTTGGTTTTCATTGTACTGTGACTGTTAACACGTGAATGTATGCTTTTTTTTTTGTTGATGATATTGAGTTAGGAGATTATTTGTTTTAAGAAATTTCATTTTTTTTCTTTGAATGTAAAGAATAGCCAGTTTTAGTTTACACCTGTTTGGTCAGGGATCTTCTTTACGCAGGGTTTCATTACTTTTAATATTTACCATTCCAACTATTGAATGTTTACATATTCAGTGGGTGCACCAGAAATTCTGGCATTTTAAGAATACATTTCTAAAAAAAAATCGCCATATTTCTGCCAATCAGCTCTAAGCTGTGTCTTTGTCACATCGCATTTGCACTAAATAGGTTTGTCACACTGTTGAATGTATCGTCTTAATCTTTTTGCACTCTGGTTAAGATAAGTTTGTGAATTTTTCAACAAATTGCTTTATGGTCTTTACTTGAAAGATTTTATTTTTTATACACTCCATCATTGCAGAACTACCTACTTCCCTGATATATTTGGGGAAGATTTGTTTTTTTGTTTTTTTTTTTATAAGCTACATTTATCTACATCTAAAAGAAAAGAATTCTCAAATGGTGTTTCCAGTTCTAACGTTTTACCTGCAAAAAAATGTTAGTAGAACCTCCAATGCAATAATAGAGTTCAGTTTGGTATTTATTTTTTTGTTTTTGTATTCTCGACATGACTGAAGGTCTTACAGCATGTGTTATGTTTGGTCACTAGGTGAGGCAATATCTACATGTGAGCTGTGAATCAATAAACTATTGACCAACACAAAATGCCTTCGGTAGTCTTTGCACGGTCCTTGTTTGATGGATTTCTAACCTCTTTTTCAGTGTAGTCTGAACTGACGCTTCATCATTTTAGCAGCATTCAGATGCATCAACTCATTAAGAGGAGTCATCTCTGGCAAATCACTAACCCACCATTTGTTTTATGCTCCGCGATACCTAAAAGCACTCGTTACCATGAGCTCAACAACTGTGAAATGTCTGTAATTTTCCCTGATCAATTGGTCTTTTTCAAGTCAATGAGCCATTGTTTTGGTTCATGTGATACCAATAAGCCATTTCTAAGCACATCTAATCTTACGCCCCATCAGTTGCACCTTTTTGATTTGATTCTCTGGGAGCATAAATCGGTCTGTTAAACACATAAAAATGGTCACATCAGCGACTGAGGTCTGCAGTTACTATGACCCACGACACATTTTAATCCAGGCTACGTTAATGATATCAACAAGAAAGACACAAAAACAAAAGACTTGGGATAACCGCAGCTAAATGTGCAAACAAAGCAGGTCAAACCGAGCTGCTGTTTAAGAATAGTAATGTGGTCTGAGACTGGTTTGTGGTTTTTGCCCTACTGCCTTTTCTCTATCTAGCTATTGTGCTTATGCTAATGTGGGCAATGGTCAAGAGTGGGAGGATGGAGTACAGAGAAGGGGGGAAGGGGTTAATTGTATGCATAGGCATAGAGGTGCTTAAGATAAGGCCAAGAACATCCTAGTGTTTGGGGGAGGGCAGGAGGTGCAGAGACAAGGAAGGGGAACCTGTAATTTAGACACACAGTTGTCATGAAAACAAGCACTGAAACCACTCTGATCTCTCAATTCACCGGCGTTTGCTTTGAACCAATCTGTCTTCCAGCCGCTCCTCCTCTCTGCATCAGAAGTCAACCACAGAGATTGTGATTAAACTGGGCTACCGTCCTTAGACTCGCTCCTTACTTTGTTTCCATTAGTAAATTGGTCATATGTAAAAGTGTTGTACTTTTTCTTTTTCTCCTTTTAACTGACAGGAAGTTTCAGCTTATGTGTGAAGTAGTATTTTACATCATCTTTTTCCCATTCTCCAAAAAGCTTTAAATTTTACACTCAGTGACACATCTTTCTTTATTTGATAACCTCCTAATCTCACCCACCCAGCGAAATGAATTCTCTGCTGAAATTTACATCCAAAAATTAACGTGAAGACACTTTTGTTCATTAAAAAGTGACTCGTGTCTGTGTGAATATTAGAAGTCACTGACATAAATGTGAATTTAGACGGCGTTTGTTTTTCTTTAAGTAATGTTGTGATCAGTGTCTAAGATTATTCAAGGTAACTGACCTTGGCATGAGAAAATATTTGCTGTAGTCTTAGGTTGTTTCTTTGCCTGTGGGCTTGTTTGCCATCTCCATCTTCATTACTACGTGATGGAAAGAAATCTCACTGGCACTGAGCTACTCTGCATTGTTTATCTCAAAAATAGCATGAAAATAATGAGGGCTGGCAGGTGGGAGCTGAAGTCTTCAAGGATTAGCATACTGCAGTTGGTTCAGAAAGACAGAGCGATAAAGCAGAGAGGCATCTCAAGGATGCCAAAGTTTCTCAGTAAACAAAACAGACCGGTGGGACTCTTTAAGCATGTGGTTTGCTGACAATTACCCTCTGATACAGTAGCGATATGAACTCAGATGAACCCTGAAATGAACCTTATTGTTGGTAAAGTGAAGAACGAGGAAGCTTTTCTGATGGCAAATCCAGAAAGAGCTTCCTCATGTGAAACTTAATTACTATTTTTAGCAATTAAGAAATTAACTGAATGAAGGTATTTCATGATAATAACTAAAAGAACCCTGTCCAAGACTGTCATACTGTATGTCTGGGCATGTATGGAATTCATCCACAAGGTGGCAGTGGTTCGCTTTATTAAAAATAGACTCCATGGTGTTGGTTGCCTTTATCACAATTCGCAGTTCATGAACACATTTTGGACACAAAATCCAATTTGTAACTGCACTGTTAAGATATGTAGTGCAGCTTTCTCCTGTGATAAGTCCATTAATAAGCATAATCCAACACCACAGCCAGTAAACCCCTCTTAACCCTTATTTTACGACACATTTTTACCAGAACACTCATCTTTTTCCTTGTCTGTTTTTATGGTTATTACATGCAAATGCAGTTATACTGAATTTAAATCAGATCTATGTCCTGAAAGTAGGGATTTTCCTGAAAGGCTTGTGTCTACAACGCTAAAATCCACAACAAAGATAAATTTGGAGTCAAATATTATTATCGTAAATAACTGGGATCTACAAGGGTTGGAAAACAAACAGCACTGAGATCCAGTAAGAACTCTTGTATAATATTCTCATTCCTTTGTTTTCAGCCAATATTACATCTTTGTCCAAAGAACTAAAGCAACAAAGTCCAATACAATAAAAAAAAAAACAAGACTCAAATATTAAATCACAAGTCATGCATTCTTTAAACAAGCTTTTGTTCCAGTTTTGCCTCAGTTTTACCTTTTACTTTAGAACAACAGCAACTCTGTTTAATTCATTTAATTAATTCACAGTTTAATTCACTGCATGATAAATAAAATCTGTATTTTGTCATTCCCAGCTGGCACAGCTTAATGTGATTCAGCAGTGTGTCACATCAGGTGGCGAAGACAGAACACAGTGCATGTAAGATTTTATGAGCATAAGCAGATGCATATTTATTTTCAGAATTTTATGGCGCAATAAACAAAGACGTTTTGCTGAGTTCAAGCCAGGGCAGTCACAGCAGGACAACAGGACTGTATTTTACTTAAAGTAATACAAATGTGAGTGTTTTTTTTTTTTTAAGGGTGTCTGTCTGCTTATGGAGCGGGGTCCAGAACTGGCCACAGCAGCAGAGCAGTCGAGGTGGTTTCTATAAGTTTCATAAGTTTTCATGAGTAATGTACATTTTATATGTTTAATTATTCATAATGTTGTGCCTGTGAGAATGTTCAGACCTTGAAGGCATGCACAAAGATTTTGTTAATGTGAACCCGAGGAGAAGAGTATCAGTCAATTCGGTAAAAATTTATTATTTACTTACTGCTGCCTCGTATTGCTCGGATCAATTTCCTCTCACATTTATTTCAAGTGATTTACTGTAGGTTTTGCTGCTGTTGCATACGGCACCTCCTATTTCATCTCTTACAGGAAGTAAACAAACACACATTCTCACACACATAAAGCACAACTACTGATCAGAGACCCAAACTGACAAGTAAATCAATGAGTGACAACCCCTGACTTGTTTTTCCTGCGCCAATTTTCACTCTTTGTTCACACTGAATCAATGATTCACTGTGATGCTTTTTTTTTTTTTTTGCTGATGAATGGCGGGAGAGAAAGAGGAAACATGGATTGTCTGAATGTTAGAGAGTGTACTAACAAGAGCAATTATTTCAACTCTGATCCCAGATGCTGCTACCGCATCTGACCACATGTTTGACAGACGATAATCAGGCCTAAAGGTCAGGTAAATAACGACCTCGAATTATAATCTGTGTTTAGGGTCACATAATCCTTTGTGTATGTTTGTTTTGTGCTCTTGTACAGTTCTGCCACCTGTTCAATCCGGATTTGACGCAGGCCGATGAAAGCTGGAGACTTGATCTCTCTAGACAGTATCCACATAACGTGCCAGAGAGGAGAATGGCCAGCCTGTTTGGTGCATCTTGGATCTAATGATAAGAAGATAAGAAAGAAAAAAAAAAAGAAAAAAATCTATCATCCATCTGTCGATCGGCTCATCCATCTGGATTATTACCTTTCAGACACTTTTTTCCAAGAGGGAGGTAATTACATAGGATGTAAACAAAACTTAGGAAACACTAAATAAAACTCTACAGTTATTTTTCTTAAAGTTTTCACTGAAACTTTACTGGACTTCTGGATGTCAACAGCAGGGGGCAGCAGTGTACCAGAAAGCATCACCACCATCGAATTAGTACTAGGCCTGTCACTCGCTGATAAAAGTATGAGGCTTATTGTTGTTTACTTACATCTGTGTTATGGCATTATTGAGTTTGCTCCTTCAAGCAAAAATTTAGACAATCAATATATCACTTAGATGTTTAATATTTGACAGTCAGTATAGTATATATCATTTTGCCTGTTTTTTAGCAAGAAGACAGCTACAGTAAAACCATAAATATCTTCCATTTTAAGTGTTTTTTTGTAAAATTTGTAAGCAGCTGCACTAATTATTAATTTTGGCCGAAAAGTAATGTTGCATTTTGGTAGATAAATATTCTGAACGTCACATCAATAAATGGTGAACCTACTAAATATAACATCGTAACCATAGCTATGGTGTACAAATATTAAGAGTTCAGTATCAATTTGGACTTGAGTGGGTTACACTGGCTCACTCTCGTGGTACAACATGGTATTACAACAGAGATGGAATGGACTTAGTGGAAAATACAGTACATGTCTCTGCAAAGAACATCACTGACGTCTTTAAATAACATCAAAAGTGTTATTTATCAACTCTATGCTGATGATTTTAGGTAATTTCCAAAAAATATTTTAAAGCAGAAATATTGCAAACAGCTCCTTTAATGTATCTCATATGAACAAATGATGAACCTACCAAATATAATCGTAACTATAGCTACAGTGTAGAAATGTTGCATCTTCAGTATTTAACTTCATTCCTTCACTTGCTGAAATCTGTTTCAAGTGGGGGAGAGCGACACTGAATCTTATATTTGCCTGTACTTGTATCTCTGACTGAGCATTATTTTATATAGAAGCACGTGGTCATGCTAATAACGGCTTTAAGAAAGACTCAGCTGTTGTCGTGTTTACCGTTTGCGGGTTACACTGGCTCACTCTAGTGGTACCAAATGGTATTACAACAGAGATGGAATCAAATCAAATCAAATCAAATCAAATTTTATTTATATAGCGCCAAATCATAACAGAAGTTATCTCATGACACTTTACATATAGAGCTGGTCTAAACCAGACTCTCAAGCCAAATGAATGGACTTAGTGGAAAATCCAGTACATATCCATGCAATATAAATCACTGATGTCTTTAAATAACATCAAAAATGTTATTTATCAACTCTATGCTGATAATTTTAGGTAATTTCTAAAAACATTTTTTAGTGAAAAAATTGCAAACAGCTCCTTTAATGTATCTTTTAATTTTATATGAGCCTCAACTGTTATCTGAGCCCTGGTTTTCATTGTTAAGAAAAAACAAGCATGCCTATCCCACGCACATACACTGGATTTAGCCTCCTATAGGATTCATTGTTGCTGTATCCCCTCTGGATGAGGACTGAAGGCCGGATAACCCTGCTTGTCAGAATGATGGGAAAACCATCTTCCATATCCCTTTGCTAATGCCCTCTTTTGATATCCCGTGTTAGTAAGAGAGCCTTATTAGTAACCTCAACCTCACCAAATGAACGTCCCATAATGACCATGTGGGCTCTATTGTGAGCTTGTGGGTGTAAGCACAGCTGTTGGCTCTCCTAATGGCTAATGTCCGGGGTTGTGATTAAAAGCACCGCAACCATGAACCATGAACTAATTTTCAGCGTGAGCTATTGTCTGCAGTATGAGAAGATAAGAGCTAATTGCTAGATTTTGTTTCGGCACAAGAAAAGAA
>JAPQRQ010000017.1:10988292-10999181 GCA_037367365.1 Apogon talboti
TTTTCTTCAGTTTTCTCTGTTTCTGATATAATAACCCTCAACTTTAATCTGAGCTTTAATGAACATCTATATGATCACTGAATTAAATATAGGAAAATACATGATTTTCACTGAAAAAATGCAAAATACAGAGGTAATATTATAAAATAAAAATGGTAATAAATCACTTTAAAACGGTGGAATCTAGAGAGAAATTTATTTGGGAACTGCCACAAAAATAGCACTGGATCTTTATGGGTTAATTTTTGGCATCTTAGCCAATCTGTAGTGTGAATTTACATATGGGCATTAGCATTATTTACATTTATAGTTGAGATTTTATATGTTCAAAACTTACAAATCTTGCTGTAAATACAGCAAAAATGGCTCAAAATAACATACTTTATATGGATCTAAATATGGTGAAATATTTCTAATTAAAATGTGTGCTACTTAACTAGTGAAGGTCTATAATAATATTGTAATAGACTGGTTTTGTTCCAACAAAAGGCCAATAAGCACTAAGTAATCCCTTATCTGAAACATCTAGTGTATAACATGACATTTAATTTGAAATGAAGTCACTTATCATTTTACTGTTATGTACACTATACCACTCAGATAGTTAAATTAAATTTAATTAATTAAATAAAACTGTTAAATCTGAGAAAGGCAGCTACAAGATCATCAATTGCTTGTGGCTTTCTGTCCTGAGCAAACTGCAGATCTCTAAAAAGTCAACTTTTCATCAGGCCGGTGTTATTGTTAAAGAATGAGGAATATCTGAAACATTTGATTCTTCAGTTCATTACTAACATTTAGAGCTAACATGGTTTTCACTGGACAGGAAGGGGATGAAAAACTGTAATCTGAAAAAGAACTAAAGCTGTCAGATAAATGTAGAGGAGTAAAAAGTTCCAATATTTACCTCTGAGGTCTGAGGAAATAAAGCAGAAAAGTGCATTAAGTGTAAATACTCAAAGTTAATTAAATAAGTAGAAACAATCACACATGTTAGCATTAGACCTTTACTTCTTTCAAAGCTTACAAGGCATTGAACTTAAATATTATACACAGTAAACTGAAAAAGTTCCACCTGGATTTAAGTGAACAAGTAGGAAAGAGCCTCCTACTGGATAATTACTGCAGTGATAAATAGAAACATAACCATAACTGATTCTTTTCTAGAGTGATGGACTCATCGGGGTGAGAGGGGACCATCAACTGAGACATTATTTTCGTGTGTGTGTATAAACAAACATTTGACAAATTTCAGACATTTCAAACAACATCTTTCTCTTGCCTAGATTATTTTTGATGCGGAAATTCTGACATTTTAGGCACCTTAGTGGACCGGCATGAGACAGCCATTAAAACACGAACGGTGAATTAAAAGATTTACTGTGTAAAATGTATTTTGACCTCTCTGAGATCAGAGTGGTAATGTGTGTTTAATTCTGAGCATTAGGCCTCGCACATACACACTCACGGATGAGAGTTTTTACAGAGCTGGGTGTAGGTGGGAGTCAATCTGCTTTCTACAGCTAAAGCATTCAAATCCATTTAATGTCAGGAGGGCTTTCGAAATCTGACATCATTTTACTTCCAAAATAAATGGAAGCTGCAGTAACAGCAGACATGAAATGCAGTGTGTACATATGTAGACATTAATATATACAAGCATAATATTAGTGTCTATCCGTGTGCATAGATATGCATGGCTGTATGTGTGTGTAGTGTAGATCCTACATGTGTACATAAGTGTATGCGTTTTATACCATGTTTAATAATGTGTGTGTGTGTGTGTGTGTGTGCGCAGAGTCGACTGGGATCCCACAGAGTCAACAAAGCCAGTCAGACCTCCATGCTGATTGTCTGTGCGCACGCTAATCCTCTCACTTCCCATCCCTCCTTCCGAGTTAGATATCAAGCAATTGAAATGAACACACCTCCCCAGTGGATGGACTTCCATTTAAGAGCACAAGGCATTAATGCGAAACCCTTCTGCTCTCCTCCCACACTGTAAGGCTGAGTAGAAAGAAGGGGGAAAATGACAATGCCGATCTCCCATGGGATGTTACTCAAATGATAGATTTGTAGTGAAAGAGTTTCATGCTTGGCGGAAGCATAAAGATACATTTCATCACCAAAGAAATATGTTAAAGTGTTTTATGCCCCAAATATGTTCCCTGCAGTTTCTTAAATAATGGAAGATCTTTGTAAGGCATGGATTCCCTCTTAATAATGAAGGATGAAAGAATGCTCAAATGAATTTATTTGGAAATGAAATGAAATTTACAGCTATTAGAAATACAAATTATAGCTTTTTTGCTAGCACAAGTACACAACAGTGCTGTTTTATAGTAAACCATATCATTCTTGTAAGTTTAACACAGGTAAATCTACCAAATTGTATGTTTATGCTTCACCTAAAAACTCAAATATTGTTTAAAATTCAGGCTGCATAATGCTCTGCTACAACCAGTTGAAGTGAAATTTAAATAATGTCTCTCTTATTTTGTCATTTTGTCTCAGACATACAGTATACTTACACTAGCTGTGTAAATCATAGATGCATGACCACAACGGATGGAGAGGTGGAATAGATTTAACAGGAAATGCTTGTCCGTACACCATGAAAATGTGGACATATGCAAATCATGTGCCTAAAGCAGAATTCACATTTGTGAAGCTATTGAATGTCCAGTGTGTAGCGATGCACACCCCCTCCGTTCCTAGAGTTAATGGATCATGTGCAGACTCTCCTGCTGGGCAGCGGCAGGTTCACCTCTGCAGAAACAAACCTGGTGTACGCTCTCACATTCCTCCAGACTTTGCTTCCACTTCCTAGATTGACATCTTACATTTTTGTTGCTAAATCTAAGAGTATATAAACACATAAATTACATAGCATATGATCATTTTGACCAATCCAGTGTCATTTAATACTAGGTCTCTTCTTAATTCAGGTGTATCAGACAAACAAACAAACAGCCAAATCGATTTTTTAGACCTAAGAACCTCAGCTGTTATTTTAAGTCTGAGCTGGTGCCTTTTTCCCCAACCCAAGCTGGAGGGCAATACCATTCTCATGTCCTCTGTGTACTTTGGCATGTTGCGTTGAACAGACAGCCTCCCTGAGACGCTCACAGCAGCTGCTCATCTTTTATGGTGAAGAAGCTTGTGGCAAGACACTACACAAACAACAGCTCGTATATTGGCTTCGTAAGGCCTTCACATAGCCAGGAGGGAAGGCTTACTGCCAAGAATGTGGCAACGTTAGGGGCTCTGCTCAGTGCAACATCCGCCGTAGACATCTGCGTGGCAGGAGCTCGGTCTTTGCCTTTACTTCTAATATGTTACTACAGTATCTGAATTTCGATGTCCTCAGCTCTGCCAAAACAAAGCTTTGAGAGATATTTGCGTAGGTTGCTGCTGTTTTAACCAAAGTAGCTGATGGATAGAGAATCAAGTTGAGCCATGACTAGAAATATCACTGCATTTCAAATACTGTATGTATTATCTAAAGAAAAACACATGCTTCATGTTGGTTGGTAGTCAGTGGATGCACAGGGAGGTCATGTTTTCCATAAAGGGTCAGCACTGCAGCAATGTATAAAACAAAACACAAAACTTATTGCACTGGTTCATGAATATTTACTCCTCCACATACACTCACTTAAAGGGTTTGGGGTTATGAGAATATCTGCTCATATACTGGAAGCAAAATTGCTGTCATGCATTTATGTATACTACATACATTATATATCCAACTTATATAATGTATAGTGCAGGTAACAGACATTTAGAAGTACCAGATTTTAAAGGGTTTTTCATCAAGTACACACAATAAAAAGAGCATTTTATTGTTGTTTAAAGTGTCTGTCCAAAACAGGTCTCTCTTGTAAATGAGACTCCATGTCTCATCAGTGGAACTACCTGTATAAATAAAGTAATAAAAGTAAAATGTAAAAAAGTTAAATGACTAAGGCAGAAATTATCCAATACCCTGTATCAAACATGCTATATTACTATTATTATTATTTTTATTATTATTTTTTTTTATTTCACTGTTAATTTTATTACTTTTATGTGCAACAATGGGATTCTCAGCTGCAGAAAACAGATTCCAGCATTATTATTCCACAACTCTCATTCAGTTCCCATTAAAGCACTACCTGAGGCAGTAGTAGATTAAGTTTCTAGATTGTATCAAAGCAATTATTTGAACAGTATGATTTTTTAAAATATGAAATCTTGTTATTTTGCATTCATATGAGTGTGAGATGCTGCGGGGCAGCCGGCAGACACATATTGTAAATATTAAACAGAAAACAACAGTGACAGTATGTGACAAAACATAGGATTATAAATGTAAAAAACAAAGCTTCTCAAACTGGGAAATACTCACAGCTTTTATCTCCACCACTTCTCGGGGTTCCTATCTTCATTCCAACTGTTCAAAAAGAGCTTGAAAAAACAGTATGAGTTAGTCTATGAGAAGAAAATGAAAAGAAAATGAAGGAGTGAGTGAGAGACGCAAATCCCATCCCTTCCTCTATACCCTGATTAATTAGTTCCAAGTTATCCATGAAAGTAATACACTGATAAGGCCAGGAACAAACAGAAGCCAATTACTGGCGTTTCCCTGTGAGCTCAAAGCTCCTGAACACCAGCAGCACTGATGGAAAACATTTAAGGCTCGGTGTTGTGGACTGATTGGACAGGTGTCGGGGGTGGGGAGTTTGCTACCACTCTTTTTGCCTGGCAGCTCGCACACAGCACGTCTTTTCATTACTCAGTCAAGTACACACCCTTATCAAGCTGTTTTCATCGATGATAGGAGATGAGACCTTGCATAAAGAAGCCATTTACAACAGTGGCCGTGATTGAAGGGAACCTTGGGACCTGGGCTGCACCTCAAGGACCACAAAAAGGTGAAAAGCGCATTAAAACATCACATGGAAAGCAAAGTGTGCAGGTATGCGCGCTCACTGTGGCGAACACTTCCCCGTCGTGCACTTCTTTATGTCTTAATCTGTTGTGATACTGCTGCTGCAACACCGTCAATACATTGATTCTGCTGTCACACGGTTTCACCACCACCCTTTGACCCAGGGTTAGAGTTTTGCTGCAGCACCGTCACAACTGGATTTTTTTCCCACTGCATAATTAAGAATTGATTAACAGCAAAATTGTCTGCTTATGCATCACATGCCACACACAGGCATCATAAGCTCGTTCCAATGTGCGTCATGTTTTGTTGGAGTCAGGTTATCATGGGAGTAGTGGCTAACTCCCTTTGCAAGTTAACAGCTGTTGTGATTGACTACATCTATGAGTCTACTTACATGCTCATTGAAACTCAGATCATTATCCAATTTCTGTAGTTGTCAGATTATTCAGGTGATCATGTAAACAGTGTAATGTGATATGTTTTATCAGATAATGGCAGTTGTCTGATTATGACAGTTCTGATTACCACACCTGGATTTCTGGATTTGTTTCATTATTTTGCATCTGCGTATGTATAAAAAAAAAAAAAGGAAAAAAAAAGAAAGAAATTGTAGAAAACTGAAGCGACAAAGGCCAACTTGTCTTCCGTCACTATGTACATATGTACTCTGACAGAAATGTAATAATGGATTGAACCGTCTAAACCAGGGTTTTTCAATTATTGCATTTCCAGATCCAATTATTACAATTATCTGATTACTTCCAGTTACCAGATTTTTATGGTTTTATGTAAACCGGCTGAATGGTAACAGCTTGTGTATTGATTTCAATGACTCAGATCAGTTTTTCTGTGTAAAATATTTATGCTCAATCTCAGTTTCTTCCTTATTGTATTTCTACTACATTAACAACGATGTGCTAGTTACAGTTAGCTGAACAATGGACTCACAGCTCTAACTCCTACACAATCATCATGTATATAGTTTAGTTTTTCAAAAAGCTTGACCGTCTGTATCTTTTTATCGAGAAAAACAGCTCTGCCGCAGTCTATTATGTGCAAATTAGAGTCATTCCATTCAACGCAACTCAATAGACGGTCCGCCCCCAAACACTGCATGACCTGACATTTTTGAAAGAACACATCCATTTACTTTCTTCTTTTCGTCATTGTTAACCATCCTTTTAGAACATTATAATCAGGCACAATCACGCACCCTACAATCAGCCCCTTTTAAGTATTGAAAAACACCTTTTCTTTCCGCTGTACTAGGTGTTTATTTTCCTCAGACATCACTCATATGTGTTACCCTACAATAATCTTTTTTTTTTTTATTTTCTTGGCATTCTCAAAGGGAAAGGAAGTCAACAAGCAGGATTGATTTGTCACCCGAGTCGAGCCTCCTAAACTTGGCCTGAGCCCTAGGGACGTCAACAAAGCCTTCACGGAGACTGGCTTGCCTTTGGATGGGGCTGTCATCGGGAGATAATTGACTGTCAATTAGAGACAGAGACAACAACATGAGAGTCGGCAGGAAGGCAGTAAATCACTACCTGTCTGTCAGGTGGCCTTGGCTGCCCCGGTCGCCTTTTCATTCTCTTCACTCCCTGTCTTTCTCTTGTATTGTCTAATGTCGCTCTTACTGATGGTATTTATGTGCAGCGGTGTTCTGTTCCTCCTTACAACCTTTCTAGAGGAATGATCGCTCCATTTACTGGGTCAAGTCCAGCTGAGTGAATGGTCCCCATTTTAAAGGTCTTCACCTGCAACCAGCTGAATGTCGCTCCTCACGACTGATGTAATTAAAGACCAAACAGTTTCAACAACACTCTTCAGGTTAGACACTTTGACTCGTGTATGGAGGCAACGCCCTTTAATCTCGTCATGGTAAAACCTTAGCTCAACTGAGCCACTGATGCTGCTTCTGACAAGAAATGTGCGCAGGACTGAAAAGCACGACTCCAAACACTCTCAAATGTCGAAGAAGTCTTTAATCCAGAAGGAACACGAAAAGGCAGAACACGAAACTCAAAAAAGTCACTTTCACAAAACAGTAGTCATAGGAACCTATAGTAGGAAACATGGCTGGATCACTTGCAGTAAACACCAAGACGAACTGGCACAAGGACGGGTGGGCAAACAAACTAAATACACGAAGGAGGATGATTAGAGCGCAAGTATAGCATATTAGGGCGGGGCAGACAATCACTGAGGCGGGTAACACAGGGAGGAAGTGTAAAACCGACACAAGGAACAAGGTAAGTAATACAAAATAAAACAGGAAGTGAACTTAAGAATACAGAAAAACCACAACAATAGACTATGGCTACTTTCAGACTGCAGGAAAATGTGGCCCAAATCCGATTTTTTTGTCCGTATGTGACCTGTATCCGATCTGTTAAAGACGGTTTAAACAGCACAAATCCGATTTTTTCAAATCCGACCCAGGCCACTTTCATATGTGGTCTTAAATCTGATACGTGTCCGATATTTTGCGATGCGACTTCAGTCTGAACGGCCATGTCGCATTTATCCGACCTTTATGTCATTGAAATGCGACAAACGTCACAATTCTGCATCCCAGGAGGAGAAAGTGGCGGGAAAAACATATTTATTTCCGTAAACACAGTGCGTGCCTGCGTGGTCACGTATTACGTCAGGACCTCTTTTGGGCATGCGGGTCACTTCAGGGTCGCATTCAGTTCATACTCAAAACTGATAGAAGTGGCATTTAATGTGTAATATGATATATAATATATATAATTGTTAAGACCTGCTGTCTGAACGGAGCCTATGACTCAGACAGAGACATGACAGTATCTATCCCAGTAAGCTTTGTTGGATGTTGACTTATGTGTTTGCTTACGAGCACAGAAACAGTCAATAGTTTTCACAGTCATTTCAATAAACCACTTTATGTGCAATAACAAACTGCTCACAAACCTGTGGTATCCCCATTCAACATGAGTCATAATTTATTTAGAATGAAGAACTGCTGCTAATCAAAGAGATTGCAACGCTGAGGCAATTTACAAGATTCCAGCTGGATAAACTAAGAGTGTTCATTGCAGCCTCTTGCAAAGAATCTGTTATTTCCTGAGCTAAAACCAAGTGGGTGACAAATGAGCCCTGTATTAATAACGAGATAAATCTCAGACCTGGAGTTAATCTAAAGATATTCTGTGTACCGCTGTCACCAGCTGAGGTGGAGATAATAGAGCCGGCTATCTGAAACTTGCCAACACAACAGGGAAACTGCTGTTTGAACCAAGCGGGGCTCAGACGCACAGCAGAAGATGCGAGTGGCGGCTGCAGGGGGATGCTCCAACAGAGCTGGGTGTGTTGTTAAAGATAATGACAGGAGCAAGAATGTGGGTGGCTAGTACATTATTCAGCGTTAATGTTTCCATTTCATATTCCCTATAGCTGCATGGTACTGTAGGCCTCACGTAGACTGCAGAGAGAAGCTGTAATAAAACTCCAGCTGTGATACTGTTAACTCAATCAAGCATAAACACACGGAAATAAGGAGGTCCAGATGTCATTTGTCTGAGGTAGTGTAATCATTTAGAAATCATTAATGTGACATTTGTCAAGCTTAATGTATAGAAAGGGGATACACTGATTACTTGCCTTCCTCTGCTGTTATCTTTTTTTTCTTTTTTTTTTTTTATTTGGACAGGCAAGGGTAAAATACAAAAAACCAAACTTCGTTTTCAAGTGAAATTAAATGTCCACCTCTTAATTGTGGACATGGTAGTGTTCATTGCTAGTCCAAGTTTTTAACAGAAAAGGAACAAAAAATAATTATAACAAACAAGCGGGAGGGGAGGGCTTCCTTCTGATGTCATCTTGACGTTTAGTTTAGTGCAAAGAAAATGATCTACAGTACATCTCTTATCAGGCACCACTGAACTCATTATGACTGCGTACGTATACACATGTGTGAAACAGAAAAAGACAGAAATAAGAAGAAAGACTTGTCTTCAGTCAGTCAAGATTTGTAGTCGGGGTAACCTTGACAGTGGAAAGTCAGCTTTGCCTCGCAGACATCTAATTGCTCTCAATTAACACGTGCAAATTGGCACTGTCCGCTCATAAAAGCAACGGATGGGCATATTTCCCCTGCAGTGTACCTCTGCTTAAGGCAAACTGCTGGTTTTGATTAGCTGCAACTTCGCAATACCTCTGACTGTGTGAAAGGTTTAGGCCCGTTTAAATGCTGCACTGATTCCTTTTTAATGTTTCAGTTAATGAAATAGCATTTTAATCCTACCCGGGCTGGATTGAGACCCACGTATGGGACGCCAATCTAATCGCGCAGACAGGAAAAGGAGCCCAAATTCAGCCTGATTTATCGCCGAAGTCGGAGGAAAAATAGTACCTTCCAAAGGCAGCTCCTCAGGACGGGCATCTGTCACCGCAGTCTGAGCAGGCCGCTGTGAGCAGTCCATTTTATTATGTTTCATCTGTACACTGCTCCCCTTTGTCCTCAGGAAGATGGCTTTAGAATTTCATAGAGTCGTGACCGTGCTTGGAGTGTAAATGTTTATTAGGCACAACCCAGAACACACACAGAAACCAATATAGAGAGGAAAAGAGATTAGTTTTCACTTCTGCTAAAACATGAACTGATGTGCTTCTGCCACAGGCTACAGATTTAAATGACTGGGTGGATTTTTAGGGGGTTGTGCGTTTCTGTCAGAATGCTCATCAGCTGCATTTAGAGGCATGAATTATCTGAAGATGTGAACGTCTGTGTTAATCTCTGGCAACACTTTAAAGTCTTTATTTCAAATTAATAGAAAGTCTTCATTTTCCCCATGTGACTGAGGCCTTAGGTGAAAAACTGAAGCATTATTTAGAAGGTTACAACGTCTAAGATTTAGAAAATGGGAGGAAATCTGCAAGACTTTATTTTAAGTGTTATAGACCCCTGAAAATCCAATTCAACCACTATAATTTCTACTGAATTAGCTGAATGTTAAATGCACAGTAGGTGTCTCCCAATCAAAACAATAACAAAATTGAAAGATGACACATTTGAGTATGGGAAGTGCTGTTCGAGAAAGTATATCTAATATGAATCAGGCAGGAATCATGTTCACAGATACGTATTTTATTGATATTACAGTTGGTGAAATACACAGCCAAACAAAGTCCCATACTAACTCAAGGACATGTGGCCCAAATCCGATTGTTTTGCCCATATGTGACCTGTATCCGATCTGTTAAAGACAGTTCGAACAGTACAAATCCGATTTTTTCAAATCCGACCCAGGCCACTTTCATATGTGGTCCTAAATCCGATACGTATCTGATATTTTGCAATGCGACTTCGGTCTGAACGGCCAGGTCGCATTTATCTGACCTTTATGTCATTGAAATGCGACAAACGTCACAATTTTGCATCCCAGGAGGAGTGCCTGCGTGGTCATGTATTACGTCAGGACCTCTTTTGCACATGCGGGTCACTTCAGGATCGTATTCAGTTCATACTCAAAACTGATAGAAGTCGCGTTTAATGTGTAATATGAATGAGCACACAAAAAAATCAGATTTCACCAAAAAATCCGAATTGTGCATTAAGACCTGCTGTGTGCACGTAGTCTAATATTTAGTTGGATGACCTTTAGCATTAGCATTCACCAAGTCACATCCCAAAGATTCTCAATTGGGCTCAAGTCTGGATTCTGGCTTAAAACGGGCCGTTACAGTGAATAGAATGATCTATTTTCTCCGATTTTGAACATTCTTGGAAATATCTGATGTATTGTAAGTACAAGTCAAAAAGTTTATAACTAGACTATTTTAATGCACATTGTTACACGCTGTAGCTTTAAAAGTCCAGTTTGTAAGATTTAAGATGGTTTAGGAAGATAATAATAATAATGCATTAGATTTCTATAGCGCTTTTCAAGTCACCCAAAGCACTTTACATTATTGATGCATTATT
>JAPQRQ010000017.1:11021452-11035814 GCA_037367365.1 Apogon talboti
AGCTCTATATGTAAAGTGTCATGAGATAACTTCTGTTATGATTTGGTGCTATATAAATAAAATTTGATTTTTTTTTTCCTTTTTTATATATTTCATATAGAGAACAGAATAATTTACCACAATATTAATGTATTGACCAGCTCTATGCCCAGATTTGTCTGTTAATACTTGACAGTTCTTCAAGTTGCAAAGTCTTAAATAGAAGTAAATATAGATTTTTTAAAAATTGCATAAATATTAACCAGGCAGCGTCGACCAATACTCAACATTTCCAGCACTGAAAAAAATAATCACTCACCTTGGTGTGTTTGGAGCACCGTGCAGTCTTTCACTGTTATTTAATTTCACATTTATAATTTGCAATAACTGTAATAATTTATAATTGTATAACATCTATTTTGTAATTTAATGACATAAATCTGTTACATGTATGGTAACTACTTATGTCCCAACATTGATTATTGGTTACTGCCCATTGATTTGGATAGTGACAGTTTCAAAATTGAGAGTTATTACTTTAATTCTGTATTTTTAGTTTTTTGGTTTAGTGAAAAGGGTGGAGTCTTGCATTAGCAGCTGGTTTCTTTCCACATAATGCTATTTATTATACATTTCTTTTTAACTGGGCTTAAAATGCAGTGACATACTTGAAAATTCACCACATTTCTGGCATGAGACACAACCTGATCTGTTGCCTCTCATCCAAAATATAAACTAATGACACCTCTGGTACACCATGTCATTAAACCTTCATTTTACCTTTAATTAAGGGTCACCGGTTTTGCTTTTCACCAGTTTACCAATTTACGAGGCTATTTTTTTTTGACAGATGATTTCATGCACTGACTGCAGCTTAAATATGTGAAAAGGTGAGGCTTAATACAAAGTCCTGACACATGAAGCCCTTTGATAAATCACTTACTTATTAGTTAGATCAGAGGGTTAATCGTGCAATAATCAGACAACCTAGGATTCCACCCAATAAGGCTCGCTGGTCGAAGGCTTATGAGAGGCGCTGCCGTAAATGATTTTAATCCTATTATTACTGGCACAGGGGAGGGCAGGAGTCACAGCAGGTGACCTAATTTGATCTCACACTATAATGAGGATAAAGATCTTTCTAGGAGGCACAGCCAAGTATCATTAAGGGGCCTCTATGGCAAACTTCAACTGGCTCCCAGTGATGGGCCTATTACTACCTCTCCACCAACAGCTCAATGTAATTCTGTATGTCTAAGAGCTCCCGTTTAGAGCTGTGACATACAGTACACAAACCCTTGAAGTATTGGATGAAATTGCCTTTGCAAATGTGCATACCACTCCACTGTGATGTCCATTTGTACTTGGCATCACAGAGCGGAGGAGTCATGCTGTACATGTCAAAGGTTACCACGGGCCTATGAGGCAGAAGCTCAGATAACATCAAATATCCTCTTGTTGAGACACTGTTAATTAATAAGAGTCGTACTGAAGAAGCCTCTCCCCTTTACCACATTGTGCTTACTTGCTAGAAATCGATTCGTGTCTCTCCTGCTGCCAGTATGTCTGACAGATTCTTTTTTTTTGCAGTGTTTATGAACAGTGTCTGCAGCTGAACTACACTAGGACAGATAAGAGGCCTTGAGCTGTCTATTGGGGTTTCTATATTAAAAAAAAAAAACAAAACACTTTGTTGCTTTGCTCTTCACTGCAGGGAATGCTGACAGGTCACAGAAATCCAAGATGTAGTATTAGATACACTGCAGCTGAATTAAACATTGATCTCATTCTTGACCGCATGTGTACTGATTGTAATCAAGTCAGAAACTGTGGCTCACATGAAAAGCATCTTTTGTTTTCTACCCGTGGTAAGAATGCCAAATTTGGAGTCATTACTTATTGCTTAAGGCAGCACAAGGCAAGGTTTCATATAATTAAACCAGGTGTGTAATTATCTCATCATCCTCAATCATAAAATAGAGCCACAGCAGTGAACTGTCTCCTCCCTTCTACTTCAGACAGTTTGGCTTTCACCTACTCACCACAGCAAAATTATTATATTAAACCTCAAAAATGTGCTTTTATTACTTTTATTATCATTAAATAAACTTGTCATTTAATTCATGCTGTGTAAATTTAACAAAACACACACTCATACAACATGTGTACAACGCCACATATGTAGCATTAAATTACAACCTTCTTCATGCCAGTGTAAGTTATCCTATATAATAAAAGGGAAGTGGAATCTGTGTGTGTCTCGGGCATCACACAAAATCCGGAAAGAGCTGACTGCTGCAGTTTGGCATACTTATGTATTTTTGGTCAAGAAAGAGACTAGCGGAAACGGCACGTTGATAGGACCAATATTTTGGGAGATATTAGTAATCTTGGAATACAATGGCCTCCCAATAGCCAATCACGTTGCTATGCCCAGAATCATTGAATCTAATGATTCTAATGATAATGTGGGTAGCCTAGCAACAGATAAACAATAGGGCCATGTTGCCATGGTGTCAAATTTCATGTGCAGAAACAGACATGTCAGCTGAGAGGTTATTCAACTGAAAATGCCAGTGGAATTTACCGAGAAAGTAAAGAAATGAACTGTATCAGAGGATCTAGAATCAACATGCTAGTGTGTAATTAATCACTAATAATGACACTAGTTATGATGCTCTGCGTACGTGCATGTACTGTCAATACATGTACTGTCACAAAATTCTAATCAGTTCTAAAGGTTTGATGTGTTTTATAGTGGTGAAACTGCAGATTCCAGCTAAAAGAATATCCCCTCACCCTCCACTACAGTTGCCAAAAAACAGCAAAGATGTCCTGCAGAATCATAACTCTAGTCCACACAGATATAGTAGGTTATAGTAATGTACATTAATACTCTGCAGCAAAACAGAAGAGGATGCCGTAACAAAACTGTGGAAGAGGATCTGATCCTTCTGTAGATAAAAACAACTCACCCTAAAGTAGACAATTCTCATTTTCATATGATTACAACATAACTATGTTATGTTAATAATTATACTACTTTTTGCAATTAGATCCTCCTAAATTCCCCCAAATCTGATACATTTGTATTAAATATAATTCCAGATAAAATAATTTGATGAGCAACCTCTAACTGTACAGCAGAACCAGATCTCAGTCTGCACAAGTACTGCACATCCATGTTGAACAGAACTCAGTCACTCAGTCATTTTCTGTTTTTTGCTGTGGGTTCCATAAATGTCTGGGTTTACTCAAACAGATGAGCCTAATCATACTTTAACAAATGCATTGACTCCACCAGGTGGCTCTTCTATCCGTCTTGCCGTGAAACACTACCTTGCTGCAACAGGCAGTGTTGGAAAATCCAAGAAATCTTTCAGCAGGATAAACTGCTCACATTGTTGCTTCTTGTCACATACATAGCATTCTCACACAACAGTAATTCTGCTTAATGAGGATAATCCCATAAATCAGGCTTGTACTGTCAGCGTTGAGCTTATTCCATTTTTTTTCCTTATCATGCTGATCTATCCTCAGCATGTTGTACTGATAAACATCAAAGACACAAAGGAAAAGGATTATGGATAAATTGAAGGGAAAGAAATCAAATTAAATTATACATGGTGCTTAAGCTCAGTATCTCTACTCAATTTACTATGATACACTGGCATAAAATGGCAGCTTGAAATACAGTACAATTGTAACTTCTATATACTTTAGTTTCTAATAAAAACAGAACAAAAAAAAAATCTAAGCATGAACCAAGTAAAATACTATATTTCATAACCCTGTTTTGTGTACACAGCACATATGATTTATCTGTGATTACATCCATGGGCAGCGA
Organism: Apogon talboti; assembly: GCA_037367365.1. Classification (NCBI taxonomy): domain Eukaryota; kingdom Metazoa; phylum Chordata; class Actinopteri; order Kurtiformes; family Apogonidae; genus Apogon; species Apogon talboti. The sequence continues at coordinate 11,025,279 of JAPQRQ010000017.1, forward strand.
GGTCAGTTATGTTTTTAAAGTTCTGTACCGCACTTCTGATCTGTTTTATGACATTTCATTAAGTTGCTGGTTTTCATCTCACATTCATGGTTTTTACACCCTGTTGTATAGTTGCATTAGCTTCTGGTTGCGTGTTTGTATTTAATATTGTATCTCCCTCTCTTCGGGTTTCCTTTGGGTTTGCACACTGACTGAAATAAAATCTAACCATGCCCATTAATACTGTGTCTACACCACAGTGATTTAACCTCATGGTAGCCAATTTACCAGCTCTGTTGCTACTGTAGACTAGATTTCAAGTAACAAATAAAATAAAACGCATCATGTTTGTCTTCCATTCTTCATGCGTTGATTTGAAGAATGTGGAGACAGTTCAGTACATGCATATTTAATCAGAAGTGTATAGACACGTACAAAAAGTGGGTGCCAATGCTACAAAAATTGGACTGGTTATTGGAAATGCTACACGTAAAAGTAAATAAAACAAGCATCCAGTCTGCAGTCAAAGCAGGAACACATTTTGGGCTGACTATGGACATTTGCACCAGGGTCCAGATGGACCTTTATGAACATAGCTTTGTGGCTCTGTTCGCGATCTGTGACTAATGTTGGTTTGGCAGTCTTTTCCACTGACAACTGGCTTTTACAATAACAATAAGCTGACTCTGTAACTGAATTACTACATCTCTAAACTGATATTTGTGCACACTTCAGTCCCTCTAAACCAAACATGTAGAGCCTACGTAGTTGCATTATCTTAAAAAAATAAATAAATAAGTAATATATATAATACATCTCTAATCATGCAGAAATGAGTCTGTCCACCTCAATCAATGGTATTTAGATTCTTGTCGGGTTTTACACCTTAATGATCTGAACAAAAGCACATTCCAAGGGCAGGTTTTGTGTTGATGCAAAATCAGGTGTGCTGATCCTAAATAATAATGGCATACAATCAAACCACAGCTCAAATGAGGGTCTAACGTGTTTATTACCCCGTGTTTATGTGTGTCGTACATCACTTTGGCTTCCTTGGTTACAATATTGATGACTGATGGCGGAAAATAATTCAAGGGTTGCTTTTTCAGTGACTTTCAATTATTCCAACAGGTTAAATACGTGTCATGTTAAATTATGCCTCTGATTCACACAGGCATATAAACATCTATACTAATTTATTTTATTTGGAGTATATTGTGCTGATTCTGCCTTAAAGAGTAGATTCTAGGAACAGTATTTTTTAGTTTAGTATGAGCAGAGGGCATGTTTTCACTCCTGTTCACAACATAAAATGATAATAGATGCTTAAGTATTTAGAGAAAGAGAGAAAAAAATAAAACCTTATGTTTCGGCTTTCAGCTGCCTGAAATTTTCTGTTTCATCTACCACCTACAGTCACCAAACAAAATGCTTTTAAGGGGAAAAATAGATCGTTTTGTAGCAACATTCGCACGGCAAAACCCTAGAAGGACTGACCAGAGGTCTGGTTCAGGTGGGGAATCCTCAGTATTTGTCTAAGGGTCAGGCACCAGGGGACAGATGCTAGACAGAGGTCACAACAGACAGCGGGTCATAAATACGGGAGACAGGCTGATGTGGCCTGTGACAAGGAAAGGGCGGCTCTACTGTAATGGGTAATAAATGTCACAACCTCCCTACAGCCTCAGATGAGCGATTGTTAAGAGGCTTCTCTGAGCAGGAGTTGCTAAAGCCTCGAGACAGACTGACAAGCAGTAGAGGAAACATTTACACCAAGAGAATGGCTTGTTTGGATGACCCCCTCCCTTCCTCGCTGTCGCCATAGGCAGAATGAGACAGGTGATTAATCAGGTTGTTAGCATGTTTGATGGAGAGGAGAGGAGGCGTCTATGTGCTAAGGGAAGAGGAGAGTGTGAAAGGTAAAGGCAACATGAAGAAGAAAGCTCCGCCGCTCTGATTCATATGGGGTTATTCATCCTCTGGGGAGCAATAATTCTAAAAGTAACGGGCCTTGATTGCAATAATGTCCCCATAGCAACTATTATCTTTAATGACTATTATTATGACTGTCATAAAAGGGAGACTGGAGCAAGTCTTGTTAAAATATAGCATTATACAACTGCACTTTTTTATTTTTTTCTGGTCTAAAAATATATATATATATATATATATATATGTGTGTGTGTGTGTGTGTGTGTGTGTGTGTGTGTGTGTGTGTTTTATGCAACTTTACAACTTTACATACACACTGTACTGGACTTGAAAAAGATGTCCACTATCATAAAATGAATCACTGACTTTCTTTGCCTTTTGTGTTGAACAGAGAAGTGTTAAACAGTCCCTTTTTATTGAAAAGTGTAGTTTTTATCTACTAGGTACAAATGTATTAAGTGATTAATAGTTCAGTAAAATTATAAAACAGATTAAACTTACATTTAGAGACCCTGGAGACTTTCCTCTTTACTTCGCCACCGCCTGAACCGACACAGCCGTCCTCGTCGTCGCAGTCGCCACTGTAGCGTCCCTCTGCGTCTCCACTTCCTGTTTCTATCTGATCCAGTGTCCCCAGTTTAGGAATGGACTTTCCCTGCAGCAGCTAAATGGATAAAAATGCACAGACTAAATAAAACCTTTAAGACTGACAGAGAAAACACAGTGATGGCTTTAAACTAGTTTTAACTGAGTTTTCACATATCAAGAGATGCTGCATTTCCTGCTGTGAGATGTGTTTTATTATTTAATTTTCTTTTATTCACAGTAGAGCACAGTGAACAAGGTCTCCTCATGGCAAGCAGTTTAGTATGTGTATCAGAATATAAAGAAAAAGCAAACAAAAAACTATTGATTTTCCAACAATTGAGTCACTGTCCTTCAGGTAAGTAGAAGATACATGAAGGCACAATGTTTGTACAGCATTTCTCACTTCATTTGCAGCACTGCTTTGCGGATTTCATAGATTTTGGTGTATTTTTGTATAGGTTTTTGGAGCACAGAATACATGCACTTGAGCAAATGAAAACATAGCCTACCCTGAGGTCCAAAATCTAAAGATTGCATTTAAATGAATCCATAGCATGAGTTCCATGTGTCTTAACCTGGGTTGCAGTGGCCTGCAGGGCAGCTAAACTTTCTGTTTTATTGCTGTGCAGCAGAATCTCAATCAAAGACTTTGTGAACTCGATACCAGGGGAAATGCATACGCTAATTGGCTCATTTAAATTCATAGTGCATCATTGGAAACAAGAAAGAAAGCTTTGTGTTGATCAGAAAGGTAGTGTCTATGCTAATTAGTTACTCTTGTGGTTCAGTGCAGGGGAGCAGTCGTGTCAGGGATGCTGCCATGGCTGAGCTGGGACATATCTGTGCTGATAATGAGCCCGTCTGGAGTCGCTACTTCTCAATAGTGACAGGCTAGAAGATAGAGAACCCTGATAGTTTGGCTCCTTCCATTTCTGTAATTACAATGATTTTCCTTCCAATTATGTAAGAAATCTGACCAAATGTACATGTTATTCGCAATAATGAGTTTCTGGCGCCTGGTCCGGCGACTGAATTTGAAATTTGTGCTTCACAGTCCACTAAGTTTAGTAGGTTGATTATCAGATAAGTGTGTAGGGTTTAAAGCCTGTAAAAAAAGTGCAAACAGCCTCTCTTACAATAATTAGTCTAAAGATGTAAGAGCCTGAGCTTTTAGTTTCACTTGTTTATAGCCTGTAAGAAGGAGTCAAAGTTTGCAATAAAGTAAGACTGTGAATATTCTGTGTGTAAAAAAAGGAGCAATAAGAAGCAGAAGAAGAGGAAGGAGAAGGAGAAGGAGAAGAAGAGGAAGAAGAGGAAGAAAAGGAGAAGAAGAAGAAGAAGAAGAGGAAGGGGAAGAAAAAGGAGAAGAAGAAGAAGAAGAAGAAGGAGGAGAAGAAGAAGTATTAACATTTTTATTGAAAAAGCACATCCAGTTTACAATACAATGTGAAAATTTATGAAACTTTTGCTTTTTCTGTTTTTTAGAAATCTAAATTATATTCAACACAAATAAAACAGACAAACAAAACAACATCCCCCTCCACCCCTGCTCCCCTCCCACTCAGCTCACTCAATCCCAGTACCCTCCAAGCAGCCCCTCCTCACCCGTTATTGAGATAGGCCTCTAAATGAAGTTCACATCCTTTCAAACTTATATAAACTGCTCTATAATTTCTTAGAAAGTATCTGCTTCATACATTAAATGTACTAAATCTTACACACTTTTAATAAGATGAATCAGAAAACAAATTACACAAGTGCTGGTTAGCTCACGTTTTTAATATATATGATGGTGTGTTATTACATATGTAGGTTTATGTACATTTATACAATGGATTTATAAATATTCCACTAGAAAGAACCTGAATAAAACCCATTCTTTCATTCATTCTCAGAATTTCACATTTAGAAACTACAACCAACTAGCACTTTTGACTTAATCTTTCTTCATTAATGAATCAAATTTGGTGAAGTTTAACTACTTTTATTGTGGAAGCATTTCACTTGTAGACCAGTGTCATAGTATTGAGTATTATTACATAGTAGTGAGTATTAACATAAAGGAACATAAAGGTCTGTTGGAGTCTGATTTGACTGTTCAGACTGGGGTCACAATACAAAAGATCTACATCTGATTTAAGGCCAGATCTGAGTTGAAAAGGTCAGATTCCTTGTGATTTGTGCTGACAACAGACAACGAGACATATTTAAGCAAAAAGATCTGATACTGGGGCACTTATATGTAGTGTTCATGACACCACACTGCAAAAAATGATTTCTAAGAAAGTGAAAAAAGCCTTATTTCTAGAACATTTGTCTTATTTTTCATCTAAAATCTTAACATGATAAAAATATTCTTACTTTAAAACATATATCTAACTTTTTCTTAATAAGATTTTCCAGCTAATATCAAGCCAGATTTTACTAGTAACAAGATAGGGCAATATTTTGCAAATGATCGCAGCAAAGGATTAAGATTGTTTTCCTTATTTTAAGACTGAAACCACTTGCCCAACTTCTCAATTTAAGAATCTTAAGAAATGACAGCAACTAACTTTGTTTTTAACCATTTATTGTTATTTAAATGATAACACAGTTTAACATGATAGACTTTTTTTTGCTTGTTTTAAGAATTCTTATAATATTATAAGCCAATGTGACCAGATATAGGAATATTAGGCTTATTTATAAATGATTATTTAAGAAAAACAATCATTTATAGCTCAGTTTCCACATTTTCTGACAGTATTCTTCCCTTCATCCTCAACTAGTAGAAGGCAAGTCAACAAAATTCCAGTCCTCTGTGTAGACTGATGACATTTTCTAGATTTCAGTTTCCTTTTGTAAAGCAGATTAACAGATGTAGAGGTGCACTGTGGGCAAATTTATTGAATAAAAATGAATAGAAAAAGTTTTCAGTTGAATTGCGCAACAATCTGTGAAAAGGTAGAAGTGATTTTCAACTTGACTGGGTAAGAAAAGAATCTGCACTTATTGGAAAAGAAAGAAAAGGGCATTTGCGTAATAGGAAACAAAACAAAGACGAGTCGCTGCATTCGGGATCATTTGCTTCCACGTAATGTCACAGCCTGTATTCATGGACTTTTTGTGACGGCCCATTAGTTTCTCATTAGTTTGGAGATATGCAGATCCCTACATTTTGGCATCTAAACAACAGATGGCATTAAAAAGCAAAAAAAGCCACGGTTGAAAGTACACTTCATTTCAGATGTGAAATAGTTATGAATCAAACACACCTCCTCCCTAAAGCTTTATGAAACTATTTCACGCTCCACGTAACATTCCTCACACATACATAACTGCGATGCCTTCAGGAAGTGAAGCAACCTTCATTCATATGCATAAGAAGGTAAGTTTTGTTATGACCACATACTCTATATTCTAATAACCTCTATAAAAATATATACGCAAACACTAATTTACCGTGATCATCCCCAATATCAAAGGGGAGTGTAAGAATAGCCACAATTTATTATCTATGGTGTCTGTAATGAAAAGAAAGCGCAGATTGAGGTCACGGATTCTGTATGAGCCATTAAGCTGCATCCTTCGCACGTCATCCTGTTTGAAGGATGATCTCCTTTGTGGGTAGAACATGAAAAATAAATGAAAAAAAAAAAGCTAACAGTATATTGTGTGAATTGAGATGAATATTTCAATCACAGTGATGGAGCAAATAGTGTTGAAAAAAGAATCATGGAAAGCAATCTGACAACTTGTCACCATGTTAGACCTCTTCCCCTCTGTTTGCAGCGCACCAGTTTGGATCTGATCAGATATTTCAGTTACATGGAGTCACTCTTTCCTCTGTGCAGGGTGAGCTGGCCTGTGTTGGTCGTGTCAACGTTAGATAGTCTTGTTGGGTTTTCTGTGCCTGCCGCTGCATGACAAAAGGAGCCAATTTGAGCTTGACTTGCACCACATTTATATCTCCCTTTACCTCTTTCAGACTTCATATTGGCTACTGCTGTAAAATCCCAAATGTGTGATGGCAAGTGATAGACTAAGAAATGAAAATAAAGGCACTGTGACCTTATGAGCTTTAATATACTTAATGTATGACATTTTAAGCTGTACTTTTGGGACTCTTTCCTGAATAGATATAAAAAGTGCAAAAAAAAAAAAAAATTGACCAACAATTGTCATGTTAATATCCATACAATAAGCAAGAGTTCAGTGCATTGGCTTTGGTTTTATACTATAAGTGGGTTAAAGTGTTGTGAGTGCGTTTGCTTCGAGCAGTTGACACAGTTTTCTATGAATTTTAATGACATGCCTCCTTTTTAGTCATATGGCCTGATTGATGATGGGGATTAGTCAGTGGGTGGTTGGGTCCCACCCTCTAATGGTAGGGGGAACACTGGATTTATTCACTTTAATGACAGACCTTAATAACACCCAACAACGTTATTAAACTCAAAAGTGTCTGTGTGAGGCGAGTACTTTTTTTTTTTTTTTTTCTTAATCAAGGGTCAACATATAAGATGTGTTTCACGGTGTATAGAATATAACGCCCCTTTGTACAGTTTGTGATTGAGTACCATGTTATTAAAAGCAAAGAAGCATGTTAAAAATGGTATACATGTTATAATATATGATATTTTTCATCCACTGCAGTACAATGCTGAAGAAAGAGGTCATACTAAATGAACTAAACGCATTCTGCATTATGGAATTCTGCCTTTATTGCCCTAAGCAAGTGCTATAGTGCTCTACACAGCCTGGTCTGCTCTGCTGTGCCTTAGAGCACACTGACAATATCTGCACAGCCTTCTAGCTGTTTGGAGAATAAAAAACACACATCATCTGGGGGATCCTGGCTAGTTGGTTGGAAAAAGAAGTCAGAGAAGCCAAGGAAGGCAGTCAAACAAGCTAATAAAGGAGTTAACTCGAGCCAGAGAGTGCATGTAGTTTCCTGCTACATGCAGGTCTGTCTGGAAGTACACGAGGGCAATTTATTATAAACCTCTGAAATGGTTGTAGGAGGTCCGAAAGGTGAAAACACAAACTCCAGTGTGTCCTTCAGCCAAGGTTATTGTAGTTAACAACAAACTAAGAGTAAAACAAGCAGCGAAACCAGTTCTTAGCTGAAATAATAATGAAAACAACACTACAACGTAGAATGAAAAATACAAAATGAACAGAGAACAATGAACAAAAATTAAAACACAACAGCATTGCAGATTGAGATTCAGTTTTATTGCTTTTGCTTTAGCCCAAGGTGCTAATTACAGAGCTCTGTTGTGTTACCGGTTCATTGCATAGAGGAATAAAATGACTCCACACAAGATGAGACCTTTATTAAAACAACAGTTTTGTAAAATACATTTGATGTCATGCATATTCTCATCCTTATTCAGTTTATAAAAAACAAAACTTTCACCTGCAATACCTGAAAAAGTACAACTCTGAACTGAACCAAAACAATTCCCCAAAATAATAATAAAACTATAGGTACTTATGCACAAATTAAAGCAAAATCCAAACTGAAAGGCTGGATACAAATATAAACTAAAAAAATAGGTTTCAAATCATGACAGTGTGATTCTCCCTCAATCTTTTTTTTTTTTTTTTTTATTTTTGCTCCTCAAGTCTGTACTTTTCATGAATCCCAAATCAGACTCCCAGGAACCTTTGTAAAAGTTACAGTTTATAAAACCACTGAGTCTCCGAGAGGCTTCAGGTTTACTGATAGGCTGCATTTGATTTAAAGTGAACAGAATTTTGTTTACCATTTCCCTGCCTAACTTTTAATGAGTATGTGTGTTGTCATTCATTCTCCAACTTCCATTTAGCAGAAAAGTCCTAACGATGCACATACCACCGCGCTCAGATATGTCATGTGGGGCGTAAAGCCTGTCGACATGAGGCAACAGGCCGACAGGTAACGAAGAGCTAATGGATGGTTTCACAACTCTGCCATGACAGCCTCACCAAGAGGAGGGCTTGTATAATTTATGTGTTGCCAGAGTGCCTACAAAAACATGCAGGAAATGTAGCCTGTCCACGTTTCACCTCCTGCAACACCCGCTTCTTCACTGTTTTGTCCTGATTCTGTGTCAGGTAAATGTCTCATGCTGTACCGTGACTCTTGTCGCACTAGAAATGGCAAAAAAAAAAAGCCTATGACATGTGCTCTAACATGAATTTTAATGTATCGCTATAAAAGAGAAAATCAGAGTTGTGGCCTCTTAAGAGGAAAAAAAAGTGATGAAGTTGTTTCCTGTCATCATGTTACATGATAAATCAAACAGTGAGTGTGTAAAAAAAAGCAGAATCAGAAGTTCCACAGACAGGCTCGAATCGAGAGAGAGAAAAGAAAGGCTTTTTAGATTTGAGAAATGCAAATGTTTGCTTAGATGCATCAGAGAATCCAATCACAAAAAGAAAACACATACTACAGAACATCACAGAGTGAAAAACACTGACCACACCGCAGCAAATTACAGCACCCGTGGAATATTGTTTTTCAACCACTTTGGAAAGAAAAAAGGAGCAGTTGAGATTACAGAAATTAATTGCTTTACTCCCAGGCTGCACAAAGGTAAAGTATGGAGAGTGGTCTGGATGCAGAGAGAAACTACTTCACAACCAAAGGGAATGTAATTACGTATCTGAATGCATAAGCAAAGTTAATGAGCGAAGGACATTAAAGATGCAACACAGCACAAAATGGCATTTCAGCACATTTACAACAGGGTATGTGAAATTACAGAAACTACACTGGTGTTATTTTATGATCTCTGTGGTCGTACGTGTCCAATTAGAAAACATGCCAAGGGAAAAAGGGGAGCTGTTAAGAAGATCATAACTGTCCCCTTTCATTTAATTACAGTACTACAAAAAGACAGTGCATGTTTACTTTGCATACCTGTCGTCTGCCATCCCTATCTGTCACAGGACACTTCTGGCCAATACAGCGTCCACCCTCTGCATTGTAATGCAGCATCAATGCAACATGTCGGCGTCCGTGCTCCAGATGGTCATGTTAAGTTATGCCAGGGCAGGAGCCCATGGCCCCAGATGTGTCTCGGGTGCAGCCAGTGTGATAAAGTACTACTGAAGGAGACGGCTGGCAAAAAAAAAAAGAAATACAAGCTTTATCAGGCTGCTAATAAGACCTTGTGATTTACACAGTGACTGGGCTCAGCAGCCCTATGAGGTCCACCACACTCAGGACCCTCAGAGGCACACTCAGTCCCAGAGTGTGTGATCACAATCATAAGAGCCTTGTCATCATGCAGTCCTCTTCAACATGCATTACACTCCTTGAGACATGTACTACATGCTGTGAATTAATGAACACGATATTTGCTACTTTTCTTTTCATTGCTCATGGTCCTGTGTTGACAGGTAAACAATTTGGGACGTTGTAATGAGGCTACAACAGGGAAACACTCTAAATCATGTTCAGTATTCACATCGTGCTCTGTAAACAGGTTGACACGGACAAGAGAATCAGTGTTGTGGAGCAAAGACATCAGTGATTCCATTTGATTTAGTAAAAACAAATTCTGTTCCCTATGAAATCGAAACGCCTGTAGCATTTTCCACTAATGTAGAAACCGCTTTCATATTCCACAGATCAACAGGGAGAGGACTTGAACTGGTCATGAAAAATACAGCAATAACAATACAATGAAACACACAGTAGCCTCCTCTGCGGCTAGACGTTCCTCATTAAAACAAAACTGGAAGCAGGAGTGGATGACGTCTTGAAGTGGTGTGGCATCATGGGACTTTTTTGCGGTGTTGGGAGTAAGGAGTTACAAAAGTGATACATTACAGTAACAGATTATTTTTTGCTGTAACGCAGTGTAAGGCATCACTGATCAATTTTCAGTCCTATTTTACTCAGTACATGTTCACAAGCACTTGAATTACAACACACTTTTCACCCATAATTTAATTGCTCAAAAAAAAAAAAAAAAAAGGGTAAAGTTCTATTTCCTGTTGGTGTTTAGCCAATGGGTGAAGACGGCAGAAGACAGTCCATTGTCCACATGGACGTATGCT